>JAHPZR010053845.1:0-23523 GCA_019787425.1 Platygyra sinensis | reverse complement strand
TTTTACAAAGCTGATTGCTGACAGTACCCTGCGAGCAGAGTCTCCTTCGATCTTCCAAGGCAAACCCTTCCTCTTCCCGATTTGTCTAGGAAGATCGAAGGAGACTCTGCTCGCAGGGTATGCAGACAGAAGAAGGGGAATGAATGTAAATCAACTGGCAAGTCGTATAAAACGCGTGTACAGCTATTAGGAAACTTTTTTCTGGGCCGGGAACTGCTAGTTGCAACTTTGATTGTTAAAACTCCTTATCATGAAGTTAAGAAAGTCGAGCATTTGATTTGGTGACGCATGGCCGTCTGCGGAGGTAGATTAAAATTTATACAGGGAAACAGTGTTTGTGAAGGGATGCAATAAACATATATTATTTCTTTATTCACTGAAGATATAAAAAGCACGATGAAGTTTCATTACGCAGACACGCCAAAATTCTGTGAATATAGGAACCATACTGTGCTGGCCGCCCGGCTCGGCAGGGGATTAAATAACTTCGCTCAAAAATAGAGCAAATACTTAATTTATCGAGGCGACTTGTTTCAAAGGACTAAAAGGATAATAAGATAATTTGGTTTTATCAACTTGGTTGATAATGTGAATTGGCCACCTTAAAGAAATTTGGAAACGCAAGCTTCCGAGCATCTTTAGGGTGGTCAATTCACATTATCAACCCAATTATCTTGTAATACTCCTACCAACGCAGCACCACAGCTCCTTTAACAACTTACCCCTTTTAAAAGAATAATAGTTTGTTTTAGCCTTTTCTCCATACTCTTGACTTGAGATTAAAACCCAAAGCGCGAGAATTGCCCACCAGAAACCCAGTTAGTTAAGAAAGTAAGTTTTGCCCAGCGCCATCGCTAATCAACAGACCATGTTCGCTTACATATTCAGTTTGCAATTTCGAGTGGCTATGCTGTCTTGCGAGCTTTTCACCATCCACTTACCCGATGGGACGAAGTAGCTAAAGCACACGGTGACAATGATCACAAGAATGGCGGATTTCATGGCTGCTGTCAAAGAGCTTTGCGAAAGGAGATTACAAACTGCTTTGGTGTTGCTGAATACGCTCTTTTATTAGCGTCTCTTCCAAACGATGGCACACCCCTGCGATTGTTCAGAAAAATAATCGATTCTGGGTTTGCAAACAGCCAATCCGAAAAGCGCGATGCCATGTCACTTAGCAACCACCTGCATAAGTAGTATTTTGATACGTGTCATTTCACAAACTACCTTTTAATACCTTCATACCTGACAGGCTTTCACAGTTAAACATTAACAGTGCATGAACAAAGAAACCTGTTACGTATATATATTGCAAAAATCCAATAATTTGTATTAGTATGACTGGCGAAATACAAAATTATAACTGTGTTAATTTTCAGTTTCTGATTTTTGCTTAGGTAGGCTTGGAAATCTCTGTGCGAAGCATAAGATTGTATTAGAGATGCACTCAGAAATCTTAAGAAAATTTCAAAGCTTGGTGATAAGGCGGTGAATTTTTAATTCTCATTCGACGGTCGTATCTAATGAGAATTTATTTCAAGTGTTCACCTTCATTATCATATTTCTTTTCACCAGATATTATTTGTTTCCAATGTGGTCTTTCTACAAATTAAAACATTTTATAGTGGATATTTGAAATTATGAAGCAGTTATTTAGGGGAAAAATTGTTTATCGCTTTTTCAGGTAGATATTGTAATTGCGATCTGCCAAGGAGAAAGATTGATTCTAAGCAAAATTTTCCAAATCAAAGGAATTAGTTCCTTTGCATTAATTACCTCGAATTGATAGCTGTCAACGAGTTGTCATGAGAAGTAAACTTACATTAAAACGTCGCGTGGCAGATTCCCGAGAGGGGAAAGGGGGGGGGGGGGCTCCCATACCTTTAGAGTTAAAAAAAGGAAATTTGGTATCTCTTAAGAAGTTTAGCCTCAAAGGGTCCCACAGCAGGAGCGTTAGCTCTACCTTTTAGGCTATTAAAACAGTCAGTGTCAGTTAATGTGTACGTTGTTTCAGAATTGGTACCTCCTTACGCATGAAAACAATTACAAACCACGCCCACAAAACAGGATCTTGGTACCTCTTAGGTGTTTTTGTTTCAAAATTTGCGACCAACTTCCCCATCCTTCATATATAGGGGTTCCCCCGGGGAGAGAGTGCGGAGTAGAACGGTTATCAAGAGTGTGTGTTTGGTAGTCTACGAACTGTCTGAGTGTTCCACGTATCACCTAGGAGCTTTCAGCTCCTAGGCGATACGTGAATAAATAAAGTTCTTCTTCTTCTTCTTCTTCTTCTTCGTCTTCTTCTTCTTCTTCTTCTTCTTCTTCTTCTTCTTCTCCTCCTTATTCTTCTTCTCCTTATTCTTCCATTGGTAGATTATTGCCTTAAGGTAGCTCAAAACAGTTATCACTTGATGCTATAATCATGATAACAAAAAACCGTCCAATCATTGGAAAACACAATAGGTTATCATAAAAGTACCCTTAGTTGCAGCTTTAGGGGCTTTTAATTCAAAAAACGGCACGATGAATCCTTCTTGATATGATCAAAATTTAAGAAACATGATCAGACGCAACTTATGGCCAACTCAAGTTTTGTGCATAGGGTTCAGATCCACCTAAATGATTGATTTCTATTGATTGATATCGTCGGGCTGAACTCAATCGCTGTCACGTGGGTTTCCTTTACGTTGTGTATCAGATTATCCGCATAGTTGGTAACAAATAAGATGTCCGAATTAAATTTTAAATTATTTTAAATTATAAAAGCATATTATGTCTAATTGTATAAGTTTTACTTTGAAGTCTGAAAGTGGTAACAGTAACATCTGAACTCAATCGGTATCGCGTGGATTTTGTTTCAGTTGTTTACCTTGTTGATCTGCATGGTCGGTAGGGAAGCAGATATCCGATTTTGAATTTTAAATTATTTTTCATTTTTAATTCCAAAATTTCGAAACAACCAGTATTACTATTATTTTAGAAATTGTCCTCGTTTCTGATAGATTATAATCACACGCATAATTCACCATAACCAGTTGTTGTTGACCAAATTTGAAAAGAATTTTATCATATTGAACAGATGGCGTCAAAAGTGCAGCCCACTGCAGATGATTGAACCGTTTACCGAGAAAACCTGGACGCGAGATTGCGTTATTTTTGGTGAGCAGAAAAACAAAGAGCTCAATTTCTCGTTTGAGGGTTTGGGAAAATATTTTGAATAAATGATAAAGCAAATATTGAATTCGGCTTTCGTAGGATATGAAGAATTCTGCAGATCTTGGGAGGTGTCATCCACCGAGTTCGAAGGCAAAAGTCTTCATATCCTTTGAAAGCCGAATTCAATAATTACTTAGTAAATGACTGAAGGACAAATCCAAGGGAAATAATGATTGTGAGTTCGAAATGACTGGAAAAACGCGATCGAAATAATAACAACTTTATTAGCAATAAAAACAACTATTTAAGTGTCTAATGTATTTAGCACTGTTGGACTAATTGGGGACACTGTAAATAGCTTAAACAAATATTGTACATAGAACAGACTGTTATGAAACCCTACTGGCGGGGGCTGACCAGTTGGCTATTTACACAACGCGGTCGGGGATGTGAACTCGGGACAACCGAGAGCAAATTCAGATAGTAGTAGGGTGGAGGATTTGAACCAGGGGCCTCCAGATTTCAAATCCAGCGCCCTAAACCACTCGACCAAGCTGCCTCGGCCGAGTTAGTTTGATTTCATCGCGGGATCTAACTGTTTACTATGTACTGTATAGGTTAAATACTTTCAAGTCTGATCATGCAGTTGATATAGTTTACACACTTTTACTTGTAGGTCACTTAGGTACGAGCATGTAGCATGTAATACATGTAATACATATATCTCGAAGTGTTTAAATAAAGGATCTCCATTTTCTAAGGCATCTCTAAGCTAAGGCGTTTAAAAATCGAAAACAACAAACAAAAAAAACTATTTTCTTACTAATCTGAATGGTGGAATTCACATTTTGCAAACGATATCTCAAACCTGAGAAACACTTGACATTCCTTTGCCTCATGTGTTTAAATAAAATACATGAGCCTTCACTTAATCGATCAACGCATCATCGTTTTCACACTTCTTGTGCAATTATCTCATTGTACCGAAAGAACGCTTCCAAGTTTATTTTCCTCTATATCTCGAAACAAAAATTTCAGCGAGGTTAAGGCCACATTTTAAGTCCGTTTTCGATGCGTTTTTAACGCTTGTCGCTGGAAAAAAATTTCAGTCTGGGGGAACTTTTATTTACTACTTCTTTCAACAGTTAACTAATCTAGTGATAAACAAACCCAGCGTAGTAATCAAAATTTCCCATCACCGAACTTTCGAAGACTTGAAATGTAACTCCAGCGGAAGGGGTGGGGGAAGGGGGGGGGGGGGGGAAAGAGTGCGGGAAATACTCCTTTATACAAGCTATATAGGCATGTACTAGGCATGTACCACATGTACTCCTATATTTAAGCTATATAGGCACGTGCTGCTGTGAAGGGTATGGTTTTCAGGCAGCTTAGTCTGGGATAGGAATACCCTACACCCCAGGGAGTACTCCCATATATAAGCTATATAGGTATGTACCGCTGTGAAAGGTATGGTTTTCAGGTAGTTTGTCTGAGATAGGAGTAGCCTACACCCCAGGAGATACTCCCATATATAACCTTAATAAGGATGTACCACTGTAAAGGGTATAGTTTTCAGGCAGTTTAGTCTGGTATAGGAATACCTTACACCCTGCACAAATTTGAATCTTAAATGCATAATGACAAACTGCCAAAATTAAACCGAGAACTGGCAATTGTAGTCATTGTCTTTACCTGTTGTATCGAATTTTCGTCCGAACTAAACAAATATTTTACACATTAAGGACAACCTATAAACGCAACTAATTTTGGCTTTCTTTTTTTGCGATTATAAACACTGTTCTACATTACCACCAACATATTCAATAAACGATTACCGTCCGTACTTTTTCAAAAAAGACGACCAGAAAATCAATTTAAGGATTTCAATTTCGGAATGATTCGTATCAAAAAAACGCATCCCGTTCAATATTGCGAAAACCGTCAGTTTTATCCCTTTGGTTACATTACAAACCGCCATAACGATCATTAATGTTAGTTTTCTCTACAACCACAAAACACCAAACAAGTTTTTCATAAATATACAGCTGCAAATCAAATAATCTAAGGGATCAATGTCCACAAAGACCTACATAACCTACGCCTTGCCAGCATAAAAACTAGTCGCGACCCATAATCCTACTAAACTTCCACAGTTCGTTGCTATAAAGCTTTTAAGGTGGCCGAACACAGTTTTCAAGTGCCTATGCCTAATTCACCATAACTTTTAAACTATTTATGCTTTGGCGCCCATTTTTTCCAAGAGTCAAGGTTAACCACAGAAATATTTATTCTCGCATTTTGACTAGAGTGTATGCTGTTGCCATGGCAACGGGGCTGGTTAAAAACAAGGCTTAAATAATGGTTTTTGTTTATTTAAAAAAATCCAGTCGTTAGATTGTTTTCATATTTTGCACACTAAGAATTGACATTAAATCCCTTCTGTCAACACGCTTCTAATAAAATTTTGACATAGGCGATTTTCGTAATTCGCTGTTAATCGTTTTCTGTATTATTAAAAATTCCCTATGTCAAAATTGAGATTTTTTTTGATAGATTATTCACGTGGTCTCTGATCTATTTTTCTGCCAAATTTCTTGAAATTCTAACGACTGGATCGTTAGAAATCGGCGTGTTTCTGCTAAAGCAATCCGCGTTGCATTTAACTGGGTTCTTTCGGTAACAAAAAAAAGCTGAAAATTGCTGGGTTCTTTGCATTGTTACCTTTTCTGACATATCTTTGTAATAAAAGACTAAAGCCATCAATACACTGCGTTCAGTTATAGAGAAAAATAGCACAGATAGTGCGGGTGTTGAGTAAAAAAAATGATCGCTCTACTGACAGCATACCGCTGACCCCTGCGGTTGAGCCAGTGTTACACAGGTCACCCTCGCAGCAATTGACGGAACACTGACTGGCTCCAGAGCCTTCGGCAAGTTTGCAAGTTGGATTGATCTTTGTATCGCACTGTGCATCGACCTTAAAATCACCCAATTTTTACGCCTAATAAAGGCGAATATTTTGCCCGTTTTAAGGTCAACGATTAACCCTGTTAAGACCCTCAGTTAACGGTCTCGGGGAAAAGTATCTGCTCGTGAAAGGTTTTACAAGGGCGTACGAAAAGAGGGGGTCTTTTTTACGTCCTTGTAACACGTCTATGTTTAGTAGCCTGTGAACATTCGCAACTTCCCCTCAAAAAAAAAAAAATCATGGAAAGAGTTCCTCTACCCGATCTTTTTGAGGGGAGGGAGCGGATGAACCAGTAAACAGACTAGTCATTGTAAACTTCTTTCTTTTGAACGACCTTTCGTGAAACCATTCACGCCCGATTTATATATTTTGACACGATTAACTGCTCGTAGATCTTCGAGGATGGCAAAATAACACCACGAGTAAGAGTCAGTGTGGGTGTCTGTGATTGCAGCCTTTGTTATTGAAAGTTTTCCTCTGCGGCAGTGTCAACTCACTGTATCTATGCTAACCGGAGCGCTATTTCGGCTACTGAACTGCAGCAGTGCCATTTCGTCAATTTGTGTTTGAAACACGTTCATTATTGCCTTAAGGGAATTAGAGCATGATAACTGCAGTTATGTAGGCAACTTAGGCAGCTACAAAAATAAACCCTGGTGGAATTCGAACCCAAGGCCTTCACGATACCACGAGTACGAGCGGCACTCAAAACTTAGCTGTCCTACCGAAACGACACGATAATAGTCTTTTACTTCGCAGATAACAAAAATAGAGACAATGCTAAAGTTGCTTTGGCTTCTTCTAATACTTAACTCGAGAATTCCGGGTTTAGTTTGACGAGAAACAGGATATTTTGTTCAAAATAAGACAACTATATCACCCTACCTGGCGACACTCGACGAACTACGAGCGAGTTGCCATACCGGACGCGGGCGACTCAGATTTGGCGCCAAATTAGAAGCTTGGAGACACAAACGTCTTCATATTTTTCACATTTTAAGAACTGATAGGGTTTTGACAATTGTAAATCCCTTAACGTGAATATTTAGTGCCATCTCCAGCGACAAAAGTTGGCTGGCTTCAATGCCTTTCCTGTAAACTTACATTGACGTCAGGACAGTAAAGTTTTTCCCGCCTGCTGAATCCTGATTGGTCAATTTAAATTTCCCGCGCGCCGGCCGTATGCAAGGTGGTCACCTTTGAGTTCGTGATATACCCGAAGATAATGAAAATTGACAGTAACAGGTGAATATATAAAACTTAAATAGACCACTTTCATTCTTATATCTTTTTCAGTCTCTTGATCTCTTCAAGGCATTTCTTTCCAATTATAATACAGATAGGACTTAGCGCGCGCTCTGATTGGTCGAAACCCATGTTTTATTAGATTTTATTATATAAACACCAGTGAAATACCAAGTGCGTTTTCGCGCGTAAACATGATATCTTCACACGTGAAGATATATATGTTATTTGCCGGCTGGGAGGTCCGTATGGTGAAAAACTGTGACTGAGGGCTAGAAAATGCTGCCCGAGGCCGCAGGCTGAGGGCAGCATTTTCAAGCCCGTGGTCACAGTTTTTCACCATACGGACCGACCCTAAGCCGGTAAATAACATGTCTATTTTTTTCCTGAAGTAAATTAGTTTTACAGCCGATTACAAATGGGTTTGTTTACGCAACTTTTTGATTGAATCGGGTGGCGCGCCGTTCACTAACCATTTGTAAAAAATCTTCGCAACGAACTAGTTACTCAGATACTAGACAACGAAAAATGTATTAAAGAACAAATATTTTTCGATCTACTCTATGTTAGTTGCATTTATGTCGCCTGCTAAGTTCTCCAATATTGTTTTTCCGGTGTGAAATTTCGTGCGAAGTTTGAAGTTTTACTACAAAACAATTTAGGTCAGTCGTTGCCATTAAAATCACTTGAAATAGGGCTTTTTTATCTTAAATTGAATAGCAGAAAGCGAGGAAATTCGTTAAGTGTATTTCACAGAAATTCTCAGTGGTAAACTCGACTGGAATTGACTCAAATTTTACGGCGAGAGAAACACAGGAGTCCCCGCCATTACAGCGCTACGACTAGAAACAATCAAGCAAACTCTCACAACTTCAATCACTCAATTGAATTTACTTACAGTGACTTTCCTTGCCATTTTAAAGTGCACAGCGATGAACCTGCGTTGACTTTTCGTTGATGGAAGTGTAAAACAGGCAAAAGATTGACGATTACCGCTAAATTTTAGGAGGAAATTTATGTACAACGGGCAAAAACTCCGGCCCGTGGGACGTATCGTAAAAAGCTGGACCGGTCACGTGCGCATGATTAGCCAATCAAATTCGAGGATTTAGGAATCCGGCCCGCTCAGATGCTTGATAAAAAAATAAAACATATCTTCACACGTGAAGATAACATGATCACCATTGCTTTAGCTACATAATCTCTTAGAAAGTACTCAGATGTGTTGCTGCATGATCGAAACATCATTGGTTCTTCCTCGGGAATCTTCGGTTATCTTCGGTTATCTTCGGCAATGTTCGGAATTTGTTCGGAAAATGTTCGGAAAATGTTCGGAAACGTTCGTTTGGCCTTCGGAACAATTTTTGAAAATGTTCGGGAATTTTCGGAAAGTGGTCGGAAATCTTCGGAAAATCGTCAAAAAACGTGATCATAAGTATGTTTATATAATAAACAGAATATTACATGGCCGCTTGTGGATACGAATTTTATCTTCTCGTGTTTAACTCGATATCTCACTCGTTCGCTGCGCTCACTCGTGAAATATCGAGTTAAACACTCGAAGATAAAATTCGTATACACGCGCAGCCATGTAATATCCTCTATGTAAAACATAGAAAAAGAGTGTTTTATCAGGTTTCGCCACATAACCTCCAGTCTACATTTTTGCTAGAGATGGCGACAAACATTTTCTTTGAAACAATTATTGATGGAGTATGTCGGCTGATAATGTCCGCGGCTGAGAGATGTCCGAAAAATGAACATTTGGCCGAGAGGCGAAGCTTCGAGGGCAAATGTGAAATTTTGAGGACAATCTCTCAGCCAAGGACATTATCAGCCGACAGTACCAGCAAGCCAGAAAGGGGTTTATTTATTTTATAACCCTCCCATTAATTTTCAGTTCGCAAAAAGCCGCTCGTAAACATGGTAAAAAAAGCCATTGGTGATCTGATGGCGAATGCGTGTGATTGACGTGAAGGAGCAAAGTAAATTTGATTAGTTTAACTAACTTTATTTCCACTGTGATTGGGCCAAATTTGACAAGCTGTCATGTGAAATTAATTCTCGTAACGCCTCTTGGATCAAAAACTCGAAAACTTGGCGCTTTTTGTTCATATATTCCGACGTACTGTTTATAAGCTTTACAAGAAAGAAATGTATTTCACTCTCAGAATTTACATGTGTGAAACACAGAATGTGTAAAATCTGTAGCACTTGAAGGTGGACTGATTTTTCGTCGCTCTCTCGCTTGAGATGAAGTACTTCAGGCAGTTGTTGTTGTTTTGAGCTAAAGGTCACCGGGTTTCTTCTCGCGTTGGTTTTCACGGCCTCTCTTTCCGAAGTTGAGAATGGTGTTAAACCATGCCGAATTTGCAAAACTTTCTGGAGCATTCAGGTCATTCAGACCAAGCTGATTTGCTGCATAGAGGACTTCAAGGTCTTCGCTGGAAATTAGACGCTTGTGCTTTGTGAAAGAAATCAATCCCTGTCGCGCAAGATCTTTCAGTGATGGATCTAGAGCTTCGTTTGCCGGCTTGAAAACTTATCCCCAATAATGGAAAACGGCTTTCTTTGAAGGCAACCGGAAAAAAATCTGTCAAGCCCGGTACGAATTGGTTTTCACAGTGTTGCGACTGTATGGTTTTCCTTCCACTGAATTTTCTGGCTTCTGCGTAAAAATAGGTTTCAACATGGTTGACAATTCTGCCGGCTCCGTGATTTCAAGTGCGACTGGAATTTTTCTCCCCTTCCTCCACGCTAAAGTCGGACGTAAACGGTTGGTTTATTTTATAGTTAGTTATCACATTGTATTAAATCTTTATTTTGTAAAATGATTCGGTTTAAATTTACGTAGGACTAAATATTAAAAGTCTACTCGTGTTTTTCTCCACCTTCAAAGACATTGACAGCGTATTTTGGTGACTTTTTGTACTTTCCGGAACAGCACTTGCAATCAGCTTTTTAATGTAACCATCGCTAGACTCAGTTACAATAGTTTGGTTTCCTTCCATATTAAATAAGAGAAAAGAAAAGTTGAAATTCTTGTGCTGACTATGTTTCTCTTTGACGGAAACAATCGGAGGACAAATATCGAATCGGGCGGGGGTTATTGCGTGATAACTGTCCAGAGATTTATACCACGTGACGTAAAATAGCCAATAAAATCAATCAAAAATTAATGGGTGGGTTATAATTGTTAATAGCCCAATTGCGATGTATTTCAGCGTGAGAGACTGGTGACGAAAATAAGGAAAGACCGGATCTTAGTTATTTTTGCTTTTCTACAAGGCCCAATGAGTGTAAGAAGTGGAAAGTATTTTGGTAAGTGAGCAGATAAAATAATCAAGACACTTGGCGCCATTCTGAGGGCACGTTTGCGCGTTGTACTGTCTGTAACCCATGTCGGTCGAGCAATCGTGAACACCACAGAAAATTTCTAGAATGTTTATGGTTTCGCGACCAATCAGATGCGAGATGAAACCACAAAAGATAACCGCGCGCTAAACCGCAGCATGATTAGTCACGACATGACACGAAACAACGAGCTGGCTTTCCCCTCCACGGGAACCCTTTCGTCGATTAATATGAATATACGATCTTGACTTGACTGACCGGAATGGTTCACAGAGAGTGCAACGCGCGAGCGTACTTAAGAATCGTACGAAAAAATTTTTAAAAGGGTCTACCGGATTATGCCGGCATAATTTTGAGCACAATACTTCATCTAGAGCAACAGGCATAATGCCGGCATAATACTAATATTTTTGCAGCATAATGCCGTTGTTTCTGAAAACTGTGAGAAATGTATGAAATTTTGCCAGCAACTCACCCGTGAATGTACAAAGTTGATAAAAGTGAGAACATTTAGGAACTTGATACCTTAGACTCGTACCCGCGTTTTGGTTTAATCAAAGGCCTTGTTACCTCTTTATGTTTATACCAGGCTTCCAACTGATAAGGAATGTTTATTAATAGTTACGGTCGGGTGGGGATGGGGTGAAAGTGTCATTTTAGTCTAGCATAATTAGAGCATCACACCTCCAGCCGAGCGTAATTTTGAGCATAATACCTTAGTTTCACAGGTGAAGCCCGGAAGCTTAAAATATACTCTATTTTTCGAGCATAATCCGACAGACCGTTGAGTTTATTGTAATATTTTTACAGGTACTTAAGGACGTTCGCGCCCATTGCTACTAGGCATCTCTAGTGTGCACGCTATTCATTGGTCACGCGCGTGCCACGTCATTTTCAAGCGCGCGCACCGAGTCGAAAACTCAACAAAATATAGAGCTAATGGCCTTTGCGTTAACTTTGTGTGCGAATATTTTTGTTGGATGCTCGGTGACCCCCACTTTTTTTTCGGCAGATCACTTCCTTTTCTGATTCTTTCCATTATACTAAACATGAAACAAAAAAAATCTGTACGTGGGAAGTTTTAATTATTTCTCATATACTATTCAAATAGGGTCAATTGGTACATGGATACAGGTGTGCGTAACTAAAAGTTGTATTTTTTTAAGGCTAATTCTAGCTGATTTAATGGCACATGTCGCAAAGATCTATCAAATAGGCCCATATATGCTGTGTTAAACACACATAACTTAGATATGATTCTTCAACTTAAATATATGCCAATAGTAATGAATCCGGGCAGAATCGCCTCAGTGGCTGGAAATCCTACAAATGCTATGATTTGTGACGCGCCTTATCTTCAAAGCGAGTTCGGTGATCATCTAATCTAATCTTATCATTTTCTACCTGCAGTCAAAGTTTTAAAAGAATCTGTACGTGGGAAGTTTTTGGGCGCGAACGTCCTTAATGCTCCCAACCCATGAGAACGAGAATCAAACAACAACAAATGTGGGGAAAGGGGTTGGGAATGAAGTACTCCAACAGGCACTATCGCTAATGCAATACTAGTCTAGCTTAGAAAGATGGGAGGGGTCAAAACCCCCCTCACCCCCTTTCTCTCTAGGGGTGCAGGTCACGATCCCCTAAAAGAGGTGCTACTCCTCTTGAGGGTTGCAGATCACAATACCCTGCAAGAGTCCTTACTCCTCTTTAGGGCTGCCATCACAATACCCTAAAATAGGTCCTTACACCTCTCTAGGGCTGCAGGTCACAATACCCTGAAAGAGGTCCTTAGTCGGGTAAGGTAGTTAAGACTCATGGTTACTATGGCAACCAATCCATTTTGTGAGTCTATGGGGCAAAGAGTGACCTGCATGGGAGCACTTCATCCCCACAAATACACGAGTGTATTCCCCATAGACGAAACAAACCCAGCCCAAAACATGTTTAGTTAGACATATCACCTAACAACTGACAGGAGACCCCAGAAAGGAGAGAATGGGGACATTGAATGTATCGTCCGTAACAGTCAGAGGACCACCGCCCCAAAGTTTTGATAAGCCAAGGGGGAGGCCGACAGAAGCAGAGGTTGTAGCAGCTCCAATCCGGTAGCTATGTCCGGCATATTGAGAGGGCTGTAGACCAGACATAGAGAGAAGCTGCCTAGTTTCAGATGTAAAGCCCACTTTAGTGCGGGGAGAACCAGATAAGTACTTAAAAAGTGGACCAGTGGAAGTCCCCCGGAAGGACAGAAAGGTTTTCATAGCCTGGACGGGCAGATTGGCTGGTCAGTCTTCCCTATAATAATAGTAAGGCCTGAACGGAATGGGTCAGTTTTAGATATTTTAATTCGAACAGACATACGTTCAGGACTGATGGAATTTGGGAGCAAGGTTACATCGCCTGGGGACAGATGGATGGCAGGGGAGTAGGGTGAGTTGCATGTCATTTCTCCCAGGCGGAGGAAACCGAAAAAGGCCAGGGTCATAGCTGCCCATAACATGATGGAGTCATAATTGGTGGTGTTAGGAATAGCTAAAAGCTGGAAAAACAATTCGAGGTGAGTTATTGTAATGGGGAGTCGAATCCGAGAAGTGTCACCCTGGGATCGCTTGATACCACGGCAAATCAACTGCTAGCGGAAAAATTTCTTTAGGTTCAATTGACTGACCTGACTAACCTGAACGAAGATGTAGGTGTCTTACTGCAGCCAGGTAACCCTTCATAGAGGAGTGTTTAATTGTCCTGGCTAGGTATGCCACATACTGGCTCGAAGATCAAAAAGTCGTCGAGGATATGACAGACAAAGAAAATAAGGCATTCGTTGATGAGGATCCACTCTATTGCATCAGATAATAAGTTGAACAGAAAGGGGGCACTCCTCAACCCAAAGGGAAGTAACCTTATCGTAGTAGTAGCTGCCTTCCCAATACATCCCAAGAAGCTTGTAATATGATGGTTTAAGGGGGACAAGCCGAAAGGCAGACTCAATGTCCGTTTTCGCGAGGAAACACCCGTAAGATCCCTTGGATTGCATTATCGATTGGTATATACTGAAGGCTGAAATCCTCTTTGGAGATGGATGAGTTGATACTTGTCTCACCCGATTTTGGGAAGGACAAATGGAAAATTGTCCTAAACTTAGCTGTGTGCTTTTTGGGAACCAAGCCCATGGAAATTAGGTAGTGGGGGTCTGGGAAAAGGGACTGCAACTCGCCCCAAGGCCACCTCCCTGGAAAGGTTTTCGGTAACAATGCTAGACTGGGAAACTGCCCACCGCAGATTCTTGGAAAACCTAGAGACACGCCTCCCAGTAAAACCGACGTCTGCCCCATACCTAAGATTATTACATAACCGGGAAACAAATTCCTGATCGGGGTGATTGGTTGATGTGTCCTTCAGTCTTTGTACATTAATAGGGGTCGGAAGCAGGGAAAAGTTATCCTTACTTTCGATTAGAGGGGCTGGACTTTGAGCTTCCATGGTCGCTATTGCTACTCCTTGCCCGTTCCCGCTGCTCGGACCGCTGCGTGGCAGAGCAGTCACGCCCTGGGTGGGACCCGCTACATTTGTTACATACATGTCTGAAATAGCAGGGTCTCTGGAACATGTACCATATCTGTTGTAAGGGTTGCATGTGCCTCTGTTGGCCCCTTTTTTGAGAGACACTGCGCTGGGGTCCATTTGAAAAAAATAGGTACTCTTCATTGAGTACCGCTGGTGACACGGTAAAAATGGTCAACCATAGCTGATTATCAACAAGTGACCAATCGAGAGACTTATTAACACTGGCTTTTTGGCGAAACTTAAAATCGTATATAGCCCAGCCTAACCCTCTACGAACACGGGCTGCATATCTAATAAGACTAGCATACTGCAGAAGTTCCTGTGATCGGGTTGGGAACTTGTGGATCAGCACACTCATATAGGTCGTAAATGCCGTTGTCCACTGTTCAATGTTTGTAATGGAAGTGGAGGCTGTCGGCTTGGATTTCTTCGATACTTTAACAACAGAGTTTTCCAAGGACAAGACTAGGTTGTCCTCTTCGTCGTACAGCGACAAGTTTTTAGGTAAAAGCTTGGATAATTCGAAAAACTCACCACTTTGTATCTCCTTGATGTACTGCGCCGGGATGTCCTGAAAGGGTGAGGCGAAGGTGACCCCGCGGCATGCGTGGCGCTCTCCGTGTCAGGCACGAATGAAGGTGGCCGATGTGCACTTTCTGCGTCGGGCGCGAGTGAAGGTGGCCGTAGAGCGGCTGGCTATCGTTGAGTGAGACTTGGGCCTGAAAGGCGTTGACGGCGGCTTGAGCCGCTTCGGTCGCTATCTCTCGGCTAGACTGTTGCACGGTGTCCTTGATCAGTTGTCGTATCGCCTGCATTTGGCCCTCGGTGAAATCTGGCCTCGGAGCTGCTGTGTCGTTGTTAGGGATGTTTGGGCCCGGTTGTGCGGCTGGTCCAGCAATGTTTTGACTCAGAGATGGAGTGGTCAGGCCCCGAAGCCAGCGTTCAAGTGTTTTTCGAGTCCCTGTAGAAGTTAGCCCGCGTTGAACGCAAAGGGAACGAAGGTCTGCAATAGAAAGGGCGCCAAACACGGTTGGATCGACGTACGGCGGCGCACTTCGGCGGGTCATTCTGCTTGGAGCTCGTGGCGGCATAATCTGTGCTGTCGCGAGAAGCGAATACAACACGGCACAGCACAAAATAATTGTACTAGAACACAAACTAAAGCAGGCAAGATGTTTGCCTGCTAGAGCGATGGAATGAATAAACACGAGGCTTATGTTCAATGCACTAGGGGTTGATCGACAGTGATGCAAGAACTATCCTGATTGGCTCAGCCGGTATATGCACTATGAACACACATGATCGGGAATGAACTTTGGCCTGTGAAACCAACCCTATGTTACTGCATGTCACGCAATCCGCGAGTAGTTCTCACGGTTGTCCCATTAACTACAATTTATATCTTTTAAAAGATAAATTGGTCTGCTAGTGCTCTTTATATTTCATGATTAGAACATCATTTCTCATGCAAATAAGGTCAGCTGCCCACAATGCGCGGATAACGGATAAGAAAAGAACCAATAGGAAATCAGGAAATTTAATAACAGGTAGTTATAATGAAGTGAAAATAACAATAATTTTAATTAAGAGGCTGTCTCACTAAGAACCACCCACTGAATTTCGCTTCAAAATTAATTTTGCCTGAAACTCTGGTAACTGAAAGACTTCACCAAGGTTAGAATAAAACAGATTTTTTTTTTTTCAAAATGATGTCTAGTCGCGTCAGGAGCCATTAATTATTTCGCTTCGTCAGGGCCCGTCGCGCCGTCTCCAAAAACATAAAATTGACAGTATTTAAAAAGTTAAGGCCGTTTGTATCAGCCCATGTACGAGGCTCATTATAAGATGTTGCGAATGAAATATTTTACAGCGTCACGAAAATTGCCAATTTTATGTTTTTGGAGACGGCGCGACGGGCCCTGACGAAGCGAAATAATTAATGGCTCAAGACGCGACTAGATATCATTTCGAATCAAAACAAATCTGTTTTTATTCTAACCTTGGTGAAGTCTTTCAGTTACCAGAGTTTCAGGCAAAATTATTTTTGAAGCGAAATTCAGTGGGTGCAGGAGTCATAATCAGCGTAAGGAGTCATATCAGTCATAATCTTGGGATGCGCGCGGACACAGGATATGGGACAATTTTTCTATTTTTAGAACAAATTGCGCCATCATGACGTCATATATCCACGCTGATCCACGCACATGTCTTAGGTTCTCGCGTGGAAGATGTCACGTTGTGTGATGAAATGGTGAGAGTTCCGAGATTTTCACAGCGATGGCAGGGAATAAGGCAAAGAAGAAGAATCAGGGCTCTTCTATGTACTTTTATGGCTTGCTCTGATATAATGGATAAGGTGTGTTTTTCACGGTCGAGAATTTCTTTAATTCCGCGCTGTGAATGAAATAAAATCCGCTCGCCGGCTAGTTATACGCCTAAACTTTTGTGTTTGTTTTGTAGAGAAAGTTCTGTAAGAGAACTGTTTACTCCGTTATCGAGTTAATTTGTGAGTTTGCCAAACGATGCTTAATCATAACCAAAACCTGTTTTGATAGTTTCTTATTGTTTCTGCTCGTTTGGCGAGTTTGCAAAAGTTTTTGAAAGGCAAGTCTGACGCGGACAGGAGGGAGGGGTCAGCCATGCGATTGCGGGACCGATGATCTTAGCCATTATGACGTCACGAGTGAACCGGTCCGTGAGGTTTCAATGGCCGTTAAAATATGGCACCAGAAAAGTTTTTCATCCGATGATTGCTCAAAGAATTTAAAAGAAAGCGATCAACGGACCGCAGGAATAAAATATCCTGTTAATATTGTGTCCAAAAATACTTTGGTTTCAAAACTAGATGTCGGAAGGCGCAAAAACAAGCACAATTTCCAGATCGCTCAATTGAAGACGCGATTGAAAAGTGAAGCTTCGTGCCCTTTTCTTGGGCGATATCTGGAGAACAAAACAATGAACTACACGAACACAAAAATATGATCTTGACATGGTTTAAAATGTTTGAATGGTGATGAAAACGACTCATTAAACATATGCATAAAGATGATCAGTGGGTTTAAACCCATTCTTTTGCGAACGATAGCGCGGGCCTATGGAGGATCTGGTGATCAAATTATACTCGAAACTCCCGAAATATGAGAAAGTCTTTCGCGTAAAATGCTCCCTTACAAAGACATTTCAACTATCAAGTCATATGCTGGGTTTGGAAGTAGATAATGTACCAAGGAGTTATTTTTCTTCGCTAAATTATCGGCAAAACCGTCGAATATAACATTTTCTTCTGCGATTACAGCCAGCTGACGCAAGCTCCCGGGCAGACGTTGTGTGGATTTGGATGCTAAAATGATATAACATCACTGTACGGGAGACCTAGATGAAACGGTTGATATTCAAAATAACATGAACAAGACCTCTTGGCAGAAATGTGCTTCAATTCATGTCAAAATGTTCGTCTAATAGGAGATCGCAGCAGAATCTGTTTCCTCGGGCGTCCGCATACAATGCAAGGCAAGTATCCTAAACTGGTTCTTTGGGTTATAATTTCTTTCTCATTTCTTACAGTGAGTTCACTTAAACCGGTATAGACTGTTAGAGAAAACTGTGTAAGATGCTATATGAACTAAAAGATACAGAATTTGGTTCCAAGCAGCTAGTGAATTAATTAAAGAGGAAAGGAAACATGAACAGGGACACTTCCTAATACCTATGCTAAGCCATTGGCTAGAGTTTTCTAAAGGTATCTGTCTTGAGAAACTGTGATAGCTTTTTTGCCTCAAGTTTGAAATGATAATCAATTATTTTATTATACTTTATGCTTTCAATTTTCATCCGTAAATCCTATGTAAATGAAGATAGCTTTCACAAAAATTATTATTTTACATAAAGTTAAAACTGACTTACAAAGAAATACACTAGAGAAGAGTATCACTGAGGATGCACTTGTAAAAATAAACACCAAGCCTGATTTTTCCCCAGCTCCTTCCATCCTAAGTTCCCATTTACTTTTTCCATTGATGAGTTTATTATTGGCTTCACTGAAGAGAATGCATCATGCAAGTGACAAGTAAACATTTTTGGCAAATACCTCCAAAAACCACACAAGATAGGATTTGAAATGTTTAATTGACAGTACAATGACAATAATTAGATAGCTTTCCATGATGGTTACATGTATTGCCAGAAACAGGATCTGCTTGAATAGTCTTGCAAAGGTGGTGGAAGATGCTATTAACCTAACGTTTAAAAAGATCAAATAAGTCTCCCATTATATTAATATTTACCAACTGGAGTAAAGTAATGTTTATATGACACCCCATTCCCCCTTTTGTTTTATATCACTCCTAACTATTTTCAACAGAAAATGTAAACTAAAAGATAAATTTCCTAATGAGGTCTAGCACCAGGAACTCAATGTGTATTTACCATTAAAAAAATGTAATTCGCACAATAATTAAATTTAAATGATCCAACCCCATCCACAGTTTAAGTCATTTCCAAGCAGATACAATATATTAGTAGAATTCTACTAGTATACTAATGCAAATTCTGTAACCTGATTGGCTGAGCTACTTGTATACTATCAAGCCATTAGAGTACAGTGGCTGCCGCTTGTCCACGAAATGCAATATTTTTATATTTTGTCCGAAGTTTTGGAGGGAATGTTAGATGTAAACAGGTAATTAAATTCTTGAGAAGAATAAAAGAAGCACATTGTTGTTACGATTAAGAAAATAACACAAACAGCGGTTATAAACATTGTATTCCAACGCATTTTTATAGATAACTTGACGTTTCGTATGCTAGTCAACATACATTTTCAAAAGTGACCGTTACAATTTTTGAAAACTATATATATATCGTAAAACAATAGACGTCTGGAACCTAGACTGAGAAAAATGATCTGCAGCAGTACGTGTCTAGACATAAGGAGGAGTTATAGCTAAAACAGCAGCAACTTCTCACTACTGATATTGACATTAAGGGAAGGCTTTAGCTCTTGAATGAACAGAGTCTCTTTAATTTTGCAGTGAACGTCAGTTTTTCCGGACGCTAGAATGTCAAAGTGATCCCATTTAATGTCGTGACCAGTGGTTTTTACATGATCAGCAATGGCTGATGAATGGTCACTCTTCGCGAGGGCCTTGAAATGTTCTGTTTTTCTGTCATGCAGTCTTCGTTTTGTTTTGCCAATGTAGAATTCATCACAGTTCCAGCAACCAGCTTTATAGATGGCCTTGGACCTCTGAGATCGGTTCAAGCGATCTTTGTATGGAAAAAAGGATTTGATACGGCGTGTGTTTTGGAAAATGATCTTGAGATTGACGAAAGAGTAGAAATTGTATACGCATGATTTCAGACGTTTCGTGACTTGGTTACTGTGAAGACCTAAGTAGGGTAACACGATTAAGATATCTTTTTTGGGGACTGTAGCTTGAACAGGGTTATTTGGTTTGTTTTTATTTTTGTTCAATACATCGTTAATGTTGAACGTAATAACACCTTGAGGGTAACCATTCTGCAACAAGAGCTTTCTGAGATCTTTAATAGCGGCCTGTAATAAAGATGGCGAGGAGCAAATTCGGAAGCATCGATACTGCTGCAGATCATTTTTCTCAGTCTAGGATCCAGACCTCTATTGTTTTACGACATATATATATATATATAGTTTTCAAAAATTGTAACGGTCACTTTTGAAAATGTATGTTGACTAGCATACGAAACGTCAAGTTATCTATAAAAATTCCGTTGGAATACAATGTTTATAATAAGAATAAGGCAAAGAAGAAGAACCAGGGCTCTTCTATGTACTTTTATGCTCTGATATAATGGATAAGGTGTGTTTTTCGCGGTCGAGAATTTCTTTAATTCCGCGCTGTGAATGAATAAAATCCGCTCGCCGGCTAGTTATACGCCTAAACTTTTGTGTTTGTTTTGTAGAGAAAGTTCTGTAAGAGAACTGTTTACTCCGTTATCGAGTTAATTTGTGAGTTTGCCAAACGATGCTTAATCATAACCAAAACCTGTTTTGATAGTTTCTTATTGTTTCTGCTCGTTTGGCGAGTTTGCAAAAGTTTTTGAAAGGCAAGTCTGACGCGGACAGGAGGGAGGGGTCAGCCATGCGATTGCGGGACCGATGATCTTAGCCATTATGACGTCACGAGTGAACCGGTCCGTGAGGTTTCAATGGCCGTTAAAATATGGCACCAGAAAAGTTTTTCATCCGATGATTGCTCAAAGAATTTAAAAGAAAGCGATCAACGGACCGCAAGAATAAAATATCCTGTTAATATTGTGTCCAAAAATACTTTGGTTTTCAAAAACTAGTTGTCGAAAGGCGCAAAATCAAGCACAATTTCCAGATCGCTCAATTGAAGACGCGATTGAAAAGTGAAGCTTCGTGCCCTTTTCTTGGGCGATATCTGGAGAACAAAACAATGAACTACACGAACACAAAAATATGATCTTGACATGGTTTAAAATGTTTGAATGGTGATGAAAAACGACTCATTAAACATATGCATAAAGATGATCAGTGGGTTTAAACCCATTCTTTTGCGAACGATAGCGCGGGCCTATGGAGGATCTGGTGATCAAATTATACTCGAAACTCCCGAAATATGAGAAAGTCTTTCGCGTAAAATGCTCCCTTACAAAGACATTTCAACTATCAAGTCATATGCTGGGTTTGGAAGTAGATAATGTACCAAGGAGTTAGGCACATAATCTAATAGGAAAAAGGCTTAGTAATCCTGGAGGGACAACTTCATTTCAGCTAAACACGTGATAAAATTGCCTCAGAAGTGTCTGATAGGATTTTCTCCAATACCCATGACCAGATAAATGGGGCCTTGTACTATCTCCTCCACAGAGGCTCCCATTGGGAAATTGAATAGGCCTTATCACGGTTTTCGACACCATCTTGAGGGGTAGGCAAAGCAGTCAGATTACAGTGTTTGTTTGGGAATCCGACCGCAAAAAAGTTTTTCCAAAATTGATTTTTACACAATTTATGAATTGCAATGTTAAAATACTAAGTAGAAGATTGTATTCACCAAGTTTGGAGGATGTAGCTTAACTAGAAGATGCCTAGTTAATCTTGTTTTTAGACCTTCCATACATTTGTTTGTAAAATTTGGCTGGTTAGATGGATGTCTAGATGCAGATTGTGGGGAAAATACAGACAAAGGTATAGAAAAATTAACTGAAGGTTTTCTAGCCAAGAATATCATATTCCCATTTTCATTTTCATTTCCATCTGTGAAGTATATATGAAATAATTCATATTTGTACTGCGGGTGTAGATGAAAGTGAATTTTTCCCATGCAGTGAAGTGATGTGAAGTATATATGAAATAATTCATATTTGTACTGCGGGTGTAGATGAAAAGGAAGAACTCACTAAATTGACCTCGCTCCCAATGTGTGGCTTCATAGCTCAGTTGGTAGAGCATCGCACCGGTATCGCGGAGGTCACGGGTTCGAATCCCGTTGAAGCCCTGATTTTTTCAGGCTTCTTCTTTCCAATTGCTTAAATTGGAAAATTTACTGCGATGATCACTCTTCACTTTTCATCTACACCCGCAGTACAAATATGAATTATTTCGTATATACTTCACATCACTTCACTGCACGGGAAAATATGAACTCACTAAATTGACCTCGCTCCCAATGTGTGGCTTCATAGCTCAGTTGGTAGAGCATCGCACCGGTATCGCGGAGGTCACGGGTTCGAATCCCGTTGAAGCCCTGATTTTCTAAGGCTTCTTCTTTCCAATTGCTTAAATTGGAAAATTTACTGCGATGATCACTCTTCACGTTCACTTAACTCTCTATTAGGGAAATGGGAATACAATATTCAATTCTTAAAAAGTCTACAGTCTGCCTCTTCTGTCTACATTTTGCATTTTGACCACGATTTTGCAGTAGGCAGGCTTAAGTCTTAATTAAATAATTAAGCTTAAGCTCTTGTTTGTGAAAGATCTCATTTCCATCTTTGTGGATAATATTTCTGTCTGCTACTTCTGTTGCAGAATATGTGAATATGTGACGATCCCGAGGTCACAGATATTTCATACCCAAATGGACTGATCATTTTTACGGCTGATTCTTCAAAATCATCTCCAATTACAATGTTTTCCTGAACATATAAGCTATTTTGTGACGAGGTTACATGTTTCTTCGGGTTACCGATCTCGTAAAAAGGCAATTTTACAAGACGAATAGTCAAGATTTTGCACTACATATTTCCACTTGAGAGCGATGACTGTAATACTTTAAATACCCTTAATGCAAGATTTTTCGGTTATAATTAAAATCTGCTTACCTCTTAAGAAAGAATAATGATAGTTACTTCATGAGATCCAAATACAATACCATTTGAAGCTTGAATGATTGGCGAAATCCGCCTCAAAACGCTGTTTCAGCGAGAGGCGACGGCGCCATTTTCGAAAATTTTGTGCATTTGCGTGCTTCTTTCGCCGTGACGTCATAATGGCAATGATCATCGGGTCAGCCAAATCTGGCGTGTTGACCTCTCCCTCCTGGACGCGTACGAGTAGTTCATTTGCATAGTGCGCGCGTGCACTTTCAAGTCCGAGTCGGTGTTTTTTTCAGATTGTAAACAAATCGTCAACAAGATTTGTTTCGTTGTCTTTTGTGCTGAAATGCTACAACAATTTTCACCAACGTTCACCAAAAGGCTAGGAACAGCATGTGTGTTTCTTTCACATAGTGAAACTTTACACTGCGAAAATAAAATAGACAAGGAGTTTTGACTCAATCGAAATATTTATTCAAGTTGATTAAAAACGTCATCGTAACTTTTCTGATTATTTCTGCTGTATTCCGGCACATATTTTCAGCTAAGCTTTTAATATGTTCTCAAACATTAATCAACCTTAAACATATTCAAAAACTAGAGATATTATATGAGTTCGATGTACGTTTTCACACCAAAGTGGGAAGTCCAATTGGTCATGTTTTAATACTAGCTGTGCAAAACACGCATCGGCGTGCGCTCTCATTCATCGACACAAACAAAACTACGGACATAAACCTATTGCCACTTATTGGGCCTAAACGCTGCTATATCCACACATATCCAACTGGTTCTTTTCTGTGTTATGGAAAAAGCTGTTAATCTTCTTCATATGTGAAATTTTACATTGGAGTAATGCTGAGTAATGTGAAGTTCTTGTAAAAGGAGCAGCGGAACTCAACTTGATCAGCGATATA
>JAHPZR010053844.1:0-11746 GCA_019787425.1 Platygyra sinensis | reverse complement strand
AGGATACCATGTGTTTCATATCATCAAGGGAGTTTACTTTTTCATATTTCATTGGGATTATCATCTCTGAATTCTCCAATGTTCTGAAACCTTTTGACCGCAAATATGGAACGGAATCATTACCAGAATCACTGCATTAGTCTAACACGACAAAAATCTCTCTTGAACGAATTGTTTGCAATTTGATTTAAAATTAAATGAGCGATAAAAAAGAAAAAAACTCGGTCGTTAAAAGAGATCACAATTGATGCGCAAACAAACGTCTTCGTAAAAGTAAGGAATGAAAAAAAACAAAAACTAACCACAGCAACTAATTTTAGTAACACACGTTTAAAGGCAGACAAAAATACATTGTACAATCTTTGCCGAACGGCTGTGGTGTCAACTTTTCCTAGTATTTCTTTTAATACTTAAAAGGTGCTAAGTTTTCTTTACTTACTGTCTTAATTTAAAAGATATTTGGACTTTTAAAGTAACATGGAGTGTTAAGATAATTTACCTATAGTAAAATTTGTTACGAAGAGATTTTGTGTTGATTCCAACATTGCGCTATTGGGTTATAATAATTAATGTCATCGGCGTAATTTGCACTCGTAACAGCGTATGTCTCAGTTACAGAGGAAATAAGTGTTTCTTATTTCAAAGCAATACCACGGTCATGGTTCTGCAATAATAGAGCAGTAGGGATTTTAAACTTGATCAGCCGGGTTTGATAAACGACTCAGCGAAATTCGCCGTTATCGCGACAGTTACAAACGCCTCATCTGACGAAAAACCCTGACTAATTACTTCCGTCTTTATTTGCTTTCAGAGGCAAAACCATCAAAGCTTAAGGCAAAACAGTACATGTTGGAAAAACTGGTATTCGTGATAGAGACGAAACCGACCACAGAACAGGTATTTAAAAATAGGTTCATATGAGGGCATTCGAAGTGTGAAGACCCTCGAGCGATCTGCGCGCGTTGCAAGCCTCTTGGACTGTTACTTACACTCGTGTTATTTTCATCATACCAGGTCTTGGTACTCTCGCTAAAAAGACGTTAAAGAATCCAGTGAAGACGGCAAAAGCAGCAATGGAGTTTGTAAAGAGCTATCAAAAGATGCGGGAGGCAAACGTTAAAGGAGGAAATCTTAAAGCACACGAGGAAGCAAACAGAGAAGCCACCAAGAAGTCCGACGCGGAGACAGCAGCAGCACTTAGCGCCTTGAGGGAACAGTACAAGAGAGTCCGCGCTAAAAACAATCCAGATGGCAGCTTGCACGTCGGAGACACAAGGACCGAAGAGGAGGCCGCTGCTACAATGAACGCCAATAAAAAGGGACGAGAAGCTGCTAAAGCTGGCCAAAACCCATCCAGTGGGTAAAACAATCCTTCTTCCAGGGGAGTGGGGTGGGTGGGGGATTCCCATATAAAAGTTATCGTAGACATTTATGCAACGAACTTTAAAAAATCATACATCAGAATCTTGTTTAATGGGTGTGGCTCGGATTCATTTCCCACTTGACAAAAATATCAAGAGAGAAAAACAATTCTAAATGAACAGGTGATTTGTGCAATTTTATCCAGGATAGTTTCAAACGCTGATCATTTAAGAATCTAAACACCTTAGGTGAACCCATCTACAAATTAAATTCAAACGTCGCTTTCAGTCCAGATGCTTTTTAGTCTCCTTTCTGGTTGAATTCAAATTTTTCCAATAGCATCTTATATGGGAGTTCCGACCCCAAGGGCGTTTTATATATAATTATGGACGATCCACAGAGAAAATTACTCAGAAATCCATTTGCAAACTGGCTAGTTGATTTAATTTTAGTTTGTTGTTTGTAACGATATTCAATGTAAGACAAGTATAAGGGCTCTTGTTAAAATGTAGGGGTGGCAGATTTTTGTTTAATGCAAATAAAACTTGTATTGGAATCAACTCAAGTGTACGAATGTTCTTGTATGTCCTTGGCTTTCAAATAAGCTTTCATGCTAGCAACTTCTATATTGAAGAGAGTGCTAGTCACGTGACTGTCGAACGTTATCCGCATTTGTCTCTGATTTTGCTAACGCCATTACTAAGCTAAGCTGGTTGAGGATCCAACTGCTTTTAGGGTCTAAGCTATGTATTTACTGTAAAAGAATTTAAGCCACGTTTTCATCTGGCCTTTATATAAAGTAAAACCAAAGCCAATCTCAAGAGGTTTCACACACATTTGAATCGACCAGGCCCGGGTTTGTTCCGAAAAGTGATAACGCTATCACCGGATAAATCACTATCCAGTGGATAGGGTGGTTTGTTTTGTCAACACATGTCCACTGGATAGCGATTTATCCGGTGGATAGCGTTATCCAGCCTTTGAACAACCGGGGCCTGATGTATTGTGTGGTTTTGATTTACGAAGATCAGTTGAAATTCACGCTAAGCGCGTGCACAATTTTCTCAATCAACGGTCAACAATCGCCTGACGAAACCCCGATATATAACCCTCACATCTTAGAGTGGCCATAACTTTTTTCTTTCTTGCCTAAATCCAAACATCACCCCAAGAACTCCCTCGAAAAATAAATTGGCAATTTGAACTAGAAGCGAATTTTAAATCTATCTGGACAGTCTACCTTTATCTTTAGCGGCACACCTGATCCACTGATGAAGATCATGGGCAATGGGCTTATGTGGCATAGATTAAGAAGTTAGAAGTTCGCATTGGACTATAGGTTACTAGTATAATATTGGGGAGGGAGTGTTATTGTCTTGGCTTAGGGGTGCAAATCATTTTAGTTTCAATTAAAAGGTGAATCACGACAGACAGACAGACAGATAAATGTGTTGTGCACGCGTAGCACTGGGAACACAAATGGTGAAACAGAGAATTAACTCTGAAGTGTAAATTGAAGTGCTACTTAAACCCTTAGACAGATTCACATGCTATCTCAACCCATAATGGGTCCGTAATCATGTCACATCAACCGCTGAAGAACACACTGAAATGAGCATAAAGTCTTAGTGAGTTAAGCGAAGAAAGAACAAGGAGAATCATGGGAATAAGTTTCAGCGTCTCAAAGTAAATTAAGGCAGGGGGCCTCCAGTTATTCATCCGAAAACGTTAGGGGGTAGTTTATCTTTTGAGGCTTCAATTGTAAGCAGCATGAAGTTTTGCCAGACTTAAAAGGGTGTCAATAATGACGCCCAGTTTCTAAAATTTCAAAACTAATGGCGCCCATTTGGTCCCATTTTGACACAATATTAAATGGAGTTATTTTAAAATTAGCAACCCGGGCGTTCACACGGATGTTCATTGTAGAATTAAAGAGTCATTACTGATTAATTACAGGGTTAACGCACTCATTGCTCGTGAATTATCGGGATTTACCTGCACGAGTTTTACTAACAATGAACGAGAAATTTCAATACGCACTCGGCGGCCTCGTGGCGGTATTGAAAATTTCGAGTTCATTGTTAGTGAACGAATGCTGTGTAAATCCCGATAATTCACGAAACAATGAGTGCCTTAACATTTTTATTATTCAAATTGAATACACTGCAAACAAAATCGTCAAACTTTGAGTCAGCCGAAGCCCATGGTGTAATGACAGTGGTGTATTGAATTTACACCACGGCTTATTACACCATGATAATGACGTCAAGGCGGTTTGTTTCTGTCATAACCCAGTGTCACGATGGCACAAAGCAACCAATCAGAAAATCGAAATTCGTACAGTTGTATGAAATTTGAAATAATAAGGATTTTTAAGAGTAAATGCCTATAAAAATTAAGCAACCAACGGCCAGAGTGGAATTTTTTTTTCGCTGATATTTTGCTTATCGATAGGTACTGGTAAGTAACTAAACGCGATGTAGTTTGTTTTCAGAAAGGCCGCTTCAGTTTGGAGGAAATCGATAAATTCTATTTTCGCTGTTGGCAACTTGAAAACCGCCAAAATTTGACACGAAATGGGCCGTTCTCAAACTTCGCTTGCACGCAAAAGGGAAGAAAGCGAGCTAAAATATCTTCCGATACTTTAGTTCATGGAGGGTTTTGCTTCTACTCTGGTGGTAAATATTCAACTTAACAGTAATCTGGACGGCAAACAAGAATATTTTAAAACTGCTTTATTCTTAACAGACAAAAATTTATATTTTAGCTGACAGTCGCGATTAAAAGTTTAGGTATGTGCTACACCTTGGTTTACCCTGAGATTCAAGCCATAACATCTTTAAGCATTGAACTAAAACATATGTAAAAACTGACTTGGGTAATTCAGTTTGCGCTTCACACGAACTCTCCGAAATTAAACAAAATTTGGTTGAAATATGAGACCATAAGTCGCGGTTTGTTGGTGTTTTATACGACGGCTTGCGCTACTCTCGCAATACCTTACTATTTAACTCGCAAAAACTTGTTAACAGATTTGCGTTTACAAAATTACCTTACTGTCTTACCCTTTTCTTGTTGACTTTAACTTTGCCCTGGGCAATTTGCTTCCTGGTTATCGTTGTGTCTTCTTCCCAATGCTCAACGAACTCAAGGCAGCGTTAGAACCTTCTCACTCGAGCACTTATCAGAAACATTCATTAGATTTCAATCATCATCCTTTCTTTTCGATCCAAATTTTTAAATCTTGTACAGTTTCAAAGTTTAAGCTTTCAAAAAGCTCAAAGTAATTTACAGCTAAACGTTCCAGTAGCCGGCTAAACATTTGTCTTTGATAGCTGTAGTGTTGCGTGACAGAACAAAAAAATTCCCACGAGGAGGGTGTAGAGAAACAACGACGCGAAAAAGGAGCTGTTTCCGTTGTTTGCACTTTTAAGTAGGCATTTCATTATTTTTTTTTACACTCTTTCCTTCAAAATTCGACTGTTCATCAAATCGTTAACATCTTTTGTTTTTTTGTTGGTCAAGTCGTCAATTTATTCATTTTTATTTATTTTTTTTAATATAGTGTGCCAGTCTATGACTCCACATATATTTCAGCAGTACCATTTTGCTTGAAGGAGAGCAAAACTCCAGGGCTGGTATGGAGATCTTACAAAATTAAAAACTTTACAAGATTAACAAGAAAAAATTTTCTCTTGCCGATTTTTTATGAGACAACTTCTCGTGTATGAGACAACTTCTCGTGTAAAGCGCTGTACTCCTTACTATAATGATGCCGATGTTTATTGGTTGACTTACATATAGGCAAGTCTTTCAGGTCAGCACTGACTTGGGTAATTCAATTTGTTCTTCACACGAACACAGCGAAGTTGAGAGGCGAAACTGATTTAATATATCTCTTAAACACGATATCTCAATACAAACATAAATTGAGCGAAGATTTGTTGGCGTTCTAAATGAATCTGATCGATGTTGCCACCCTCTAAATAGACCTTTTTCGCTTGTACATTTTGTTTTCCCAATACAGATCATGTGATGATACTCAGGAGATTTGATCCTTTGTTTTGTTCATTAAAAAGAGTACATGCAGACATCTTCATGCTTGCATGTACCCTTTTTAATGAACAGAACAATAGATCAAATCTCCTGAGTATCATCACATGATCTGTATTGGGAAAACAAAATGTACAAGCGAAAAAGGTCTATTAGTTAAAACAGTGCAAACTGATGAGATAACAGATAAGAAGCGGTGTTGCGTCAATCCCTCATACGTCCGATCCGCTCATGATGATTTTTAATATAATATTAACAAAAAACAGCATTGTTTACAAACCACTTATTATAGACATTTCGACCATAACATAATTATTTGTATCACTTCGATTAAATACTCTGAAAAAGATATAGCCTGGCTAGTATTTAATTAAATTTTGAAACAGTCAGTTTTGATATCTGAGTCAATAAGCTTAAAGAACTGAAAACACGGAAACTGGTTGAAACCATCTGGGAACTATGGACAATACTTGTTCATTTCACGGCTATCGATTGTGGGAGGCCAATGTGGTCACGACAGAAGAGACAGGAATACATATATAGAGCAGAGGAATGTATTCCATTACTGAGCTGTCAGCAGGATGTAACCGGCCACATGACGATGTTTGCGTTTCACGGCATAGATAATGAAGTTGAGTTAATTCTAGCGAGAGCATCCATCTTCTCCTTTCCTCGAAATGTCGACCAGATGACTGTATGCCCGGCACATAGAGCATCGCTTGGTATTGGATGGACACGTCGAGTTCCGGACAAGTGTAAAGTGCCTTCAATACTATCTTGTCAGAGCAAGGATATCAGCAAAAAGTCAAAGTAGATAGAGGTTTTAAGCAAGGCGGGCTCCTACGCAGTGTTACAGGAAACTGGAGTTTTTCTTGCTGTTGGCTCACGTTTGTACTCTTTAAAATATAAGTATCAACATTGTTATACTCGACGAAAGTGTTAATAAAATGGATGTTTGATTAGAGTTCAAATTTTTGTTCATTTGAGATGCAATACCGTGTTTTATTATTTCGTTTTAAATAAACCGTAATTAACACAACAATGAGGTTTCAACCTTAGAAATACCTCAGGAGTGGCGATGGTTTTTTTTTTAGGTTTGTTGAATTGCAGGCCTTCAGGCTGCAGCGCACTGGCGCGAAAGACGATCGAGAGGCAAAATGGGAAAGGGGCTTGAATCGAGGAGATTTCACCGCGCTGTTTCCCGTACGCTATTTTTTTTTTTTTTTTTTTGCCTTGCACGTTTAGGCCCGGTTTAAACGTTGCATTTTACATGCGCCGAATCGAATTGCGAAACTTTTATGTTTGTTCGAATGGGAATTTAAAACACGTCGCTCGCGCTCAGCAATTTTATTCGGCAAAAAAATGCGACGTTCAAATCAAATCAGCCAAACGTATTCATTTGAGTCGACTAAAATTAGCATTTGATTCGGCGCATGTAAAATGCGACGTTTAAACCAAGCCTTAGCAGCTGAGCTCATAGCGTGTCCTTCACTGGCCTCGTGTGTTCCAATCCAATGAAGAGAGTGACAATGAAGAGACCCAGAACGTAGCGGATGAGGAAGCTTTCAGGTAGCCGAGAAGTAAAATCCTTCAAGAAGTTGCCCTTCTTCATCCCATCTGCTATGACATTTATAACATTTGCGAACTTATTGCAGATTCAAAGCTGTCAAAATTTGCAATTCAGATGCTTCAGATATCTGTGTCCTCTTTGATATCCCGGTAACTGACATCAAAGTGAAGAAGAAAGCTCCGGCTTACATCGAGAGGCTGATCACCTTTGGCACCAAGTGCACCTGTCAGGGAAAAGTTTAAACTGCGTATCTCTGATATGTCAGAACATATATGTCATATGATAGTGTCGGTCTGAAAGACTTGCCTATATGTAGGTAAGGAAATAAACATCGGCATGATTTTATTAAAGAGTACAGCGCTTTACACGAGAAGTCTCATAAAAATTCGACACAAAGAGATTTTTTTCGATTTTCTGTTTATAATTTTGTAAAAACTTTTTCTTTTTAATTTTGTAAGACCTCCATGACAGCCTGGGAGTTTTGCTCTCCTTCAAGCAAAACGGTATTGCGAAAATATTCGTGGAGTTGCTAATTGTAGACTGGAACACAATCATTTACGACTTGACGAACAAAAATAAATTTAAAAACATACGACTTGATAAACAGTCGAATTTTGAAAAGAATCTAGAAGAGAATTAATGTAGAAAAACAAAATGTCTACTTAAAGTGCAATCTAAAACAACGGAATTAGGTCCTTTTTCGCGTCGTTTCTCTACACCCTCCCGGTGGGAATTATTTTATTCTGTCACGCAACACTACAGCTATCTAAGACAAATGTTTTGTTGGCTACTGGAACGTTTGGCTTAAACTTAATTGAAAATGTACAAGATGTAAAAATTAGATCGAAAAGAAAGGATTGATGGCAACTAATTAATGTTTCTGATAAGTGCTCGATTAAGTCCACGGGTGAAGTGAGAAGGTTCGAATGCTGCCTTGAGTTCGTTGAGCATTGGGAAGAAGAAACAACGATAACCAGGAAGCAAATTGCCCGGGGCAAAGTTAAAGTCAACAAGAAAAGGGTAAGACATTAAGGTAATTTTGTAAACGCAAATCTGCTAACAAGTTTTTGCGAGTTAAATAGTAAGGTATTGCGAGAGTAGCGGCAAGCCGTCGTAAACACCAACAAACCGCGACTTATGGTCTCATATTTCAACCAAATTTGTTTAATTTCGGAGAGTTCGTGTGAAGCGCAAACTGAATTACCCACGTCAGTTTTTACATATGTTTTAGTTCAATGCTTAAAGATGTTATGGCTTGAATCTCAGGGTAAAGCAAGGTGTAGCACATACCTAAACTTTTAAACGCGACTGTCAGCTAAAATATAAGTTTTTGTCTGTTAAGAATAAAGCAGTTTTAAAATATTCTTGTTTGCCGTCCAGATTACTGTTAAGTTGAATATTTACCACCAGAGTAGAAGAAAAACCCTCTATGAACTAATGTATCGGAAGATATTTTAGCTCGCTTTTTTTCCTCTTGCGTGCAAGCGAAGTTTTGAGAACGGCACATTTTGTGTCAAATTTTGGCGGTTTTCAAGTTGCCGACAGCGAAAATAGATTTTATCGATTTCCTCCAAATTGAAGCGGCCTTTCTGAAAACAAACTACATCACGTTTAGTTAATTACCAATAGCTACTGATGAGCAAAATATCAGCGAAAAAAAAAATTCCCACTCTGGCCGTTGGTGGCTTAATTTCTTATAAGGCATTTACTCTTAAAAACTCCTATTATATCAAATTTCATACACTGTACGAATTCGATTTTCTGATTGGTTGCTTTGTGCCTCGTGACACTGGGTTATGACGAAACAACCCGCCTTGACGTCATTATCATGGTGTAATAGCCGTGGGTAAATTCAATACACCACTGTCATTACACCATGGCTTCGGCTGACTCAAAGTTTGACGATTTTGTTTGCAGTGTATTCAATTTGAATAATAAAAATGTTAAGGCACTCATTGTTCGTGAATTATCGGGATTTACCAGCATGTCGTTCACTAACAATGAACTCGAAATTTTCAATACCGCACGAGGCCGCCGAGTGCGGTATTGAAATTTCTGTTCATTGTTAGTAAACTCGTGCAGGTAAATTCCCGATTAAGTTCACGAGCAAGGAGTGCGCTTAGTTAACCTGTACTTAAATCCAGTAATGACTCTTTAATTATACAATGAACATCCGCGTGAACGCCCGGTGTTGCTAAATTTTAAAATAAACTCCATTTAATAATGGTGTCAAAATGGGAGCCAAATGGGCGACCATTAGTTTTCGAAATTTTAGGCACTGGGCGCATTATTGACACCCTTTTAAGTCGGGCAAAACTTCATGCTGCTACAATTGAAGCCTGCAAAAAGATAAACTACCCCCTAACGTTTCGGATGAATAACTGGAGGCCCCTGCCCTTAATTTACTTTTTTTCTGAGACGCTGAAACTTATTCCCATGATTCTCCTTGTTTCTTTTCTTCGTCTTAACTCCTAAGACTTTATGCTCATTTCAGTGCTGTTCTTCAGCGGTTGATGTGGACATGATTACTGAAACCCATTCAGGGGTTGAGATAGCATGTGAATCTGTCCTAAGGGTTTAAGTAGCACTTCAATTTTACACTTCAGAGGTTAATTCTCTGTTTCACCATTTGTGTTTCCCAGTGCTACGCGGGCACAACCATTTATCTGTCTGTCTGTCTCGTCGTGATCACCTTTTAATGTGAAACTAAATGATGTTGCACCCCTAAGCCAAGACAAATAAACACTCCCTCCCCCAATATATACTAGTAACCTATAGTCCAATGCGACATTCTACATCTTAAATCTATGCCAACATAAGCCCATTGCCCATGATCTTCATCAGTCGGAATCAGGTGTGCCGCTAAAGGATAAAGGTAAATTTAAGAGGGGCAGGTGGTTTAGCAAACGAGACTGTCAAGAATTTAAAATTCGCTTCTGAGTTCAAATTGCCAATTTATTTTTCGAGGGAGTTCCTTGGGGTGATGTTGGATTTAGGCAAGAAAGAAAAAAGTTCTGGCCACTCTAAGATGTGAGGGTTATATATCGGGGTTCGGTCAGGCGATTGTTGACCGCTGATTGAGAAAATTGTGACACGCGCTTAGCGTGAATTTTCAACTGATCTTCGTAAATCAAAAACCACACACACATCGAGGCCGCCGGTTGTTCAAAAAGGCTGGATACCGCTCTCCACCGGATAAATCGCTATCCAGTGGGACATGGTGAACCATTTACTACCCCCACACCCATCACCACAACTACACGATACTCATTTCTATCTCGTCAGTCCTATCTGTAGAGAGCATTTGATGTCTACGCGCTTGTTCGTACACCCTACCGCGTCTCTCGAGCACTTGATCCTCTCAGTGAATCACTCATTACTACACGCGGCCTCTCTTCTGTTGTCCACGCCACCTATTTACAATATCCGTTTGATCGGTGTATAACTATGTGCATTGATGTATGCAGCCTACTCGGCGCGGTTTCCGTTGTTTTTTACCTGTGTATGTATGATGTCCACTACACCCGCCATGATTTGTAACTAACCGCGCCTAGGTTTCTTTACCATCCACCCACCTCCTTCTACTCACACCAGTCAAATCATATACCCTTATGCCCCTATCAGTGACCCCACTGTTAATACCCCACCTGGACACAAGTCTGGATCCTTTAATACCACGCCCATGGCTACACGTAGGTAAGTAATTTGTGTTCACGGCCACCCACATCTCCCCATGCAGATATATGATTTCAAACCATGTGCGTAACGTTCGACAGTACACGTGGACAGCACTTCTTCAATTATAGAATGTTTTGCATAGCATGAAAGCTTATTTGAAAGCCAAGGAATACAAGACCATTCGTACACTTGAGTTGATTCCAATACAAGTTTTAGCTGCATTTAAAACACAAAATCGCCACCCCTTACATTTTAACAAGAGCACTTATACTGTCTTACATTTGAATATCGGTACAAACAACAAACCGAAAATTAAATCAAACTAGCCAGTTGACAAAATGGCATTTCTGAGTAATTTTCTCTGTGCGATCGTCATAATTATATATAAAAACGCCCTTGGGGTACGAACCTCCCATATAAGATGCTTATTGGAAAAATGTGAATTCACCCAGAAGGAGACTAAAAAGCATCTGGACTGAAAGCCACGTTTGAATTTAATTTGTAGATGGGTTCACCTAAGGTGTTTAGATCTTAAATGCATCAGCGTTTGAACTATCCTGCGGATAAAATTGCACAAATCACCTGTTCATTTAGAATTGTTTTTCTCTCTTGATATTTTTGTCAAGTGGGAAATTAAATCCGAGCCACACCCATTAAACAAGATCTTGATGTATGATTTTTTAAAGTTCGTTGATAAATGTCTACGATAACCTTTATATGGGAATCCCCACCCACCCACTCCCCTGGAAGAAGGATTGTTTTACCAACTGGATGGGTTTTGGCAGCTTTGCAGCTTCTCGTCCCCATTGTTATTGCGTCATTGTAGCAAAGCGGCACATCCTCTTCGGTCCTTGTGTCTCCGCGTGCCAAGCTTGCCATCTGGATTGTTTTTAGCGCGGACTCTCTTGTACTGCCCTCAAGGCTCTAATGCTGCTGCTGTCTCCGCGTCGGACTTCTTGGTGGCTTCTCTGTTTGCTTCCTCGTAGTGCTTAAGATTTCCTCCTTTAACGTTTGCCTCCCGCATCTTTTTGTAGCTCTTTAAAACTCCATGCTTGTTTGCGTCCACACGTAGATTAATCTTTC
>JAHPZR010053843.1:0-26511 GCA_019787425.1 Platygyra sinensis | reverse complement strand
GTTCTTTAATTTGCTGCTATTTATGTTATGTTTGTTTTTGCTTTTGTCACTTTCTTTTATTGTTCTTATTAATGCATGCCATTAAATTGTGACAAATAAATTAAACATTTGATTATTAAAACTCAGACAAATACCTCTTGAACAAACTGAAAACTGATAAATTTAAGTTTGAAGATTGCAAAAGTAGCTTAATGATGATATATTTGGGTTGGGGGAGCTACATCTTGTACAAAATAAATACGTATTTGTTACAGGTCAAATTTAAATTCAGGTTAAATTTTTTCCAAGCTAGGTCAAGTTGTTTCAACCTAGGTCATTTTGTTTCAACCTAGGTCAATTTTTTTTTTTTTTTTTTTTGCGGCAAACAAAAATGTTTTTGGCACCTTCTCTTCATCCTCCTTCTCTTCATCTCCACTCTACTTACTTCACCTACTATTCCCTCCCTGCTCTCCTAATATTGCAGCCTATATTCTTTTTATCTCAATGCTTACCTTGAGAGCCTTGAACCACAGACCTTTAGTTTTCCTTTGGATTCATGTCCTGATGCCTTACCAGTGAGCCATGGACACTTGGATGCAAGTTCCACTATTTTTTAATTAACATATTCACCATCGAGAGAGGTCAGTTACATTATACAGTTCAGGAATATGCATGTGTATGTCATATGCAAGAGAGAAAAAATTCTTGAATTACAAACTTTGTAAAATAGCAGCTGTCCAATTTCTACAAGTATCTACATATAGGCTTATTGACTTGACGATGTAGTTTGGTGATATGTTGTCATTAGCAACTAAGACCATACAGTCTTGAAACATTATGGAGTTATCCCTCCTTTGTCAAAATTTAAAGCTTCAAAGGGTTGGGGGCATCCAGAACCCCCGCTCAGTTATCTCTGTTGGTTGACAAATGCTTATGCTGCAGTTTTCAATCGCCATACAGGTTACATATCTGAATTAAGGAACTCCTACCAGTCATCACAGCTACCAGTGACAGATGACGAGACCATTCTTCATAAGTTCTGTGTCAAGCTTGAGACTGTGCTGAGACATGAGCAAAAGGGTAGGTACCTTTCAGCAGTAATTCCGAACAGATGGCCTCATGTTTCTTGATGATTAAGTGTCCTAATTGAATTACTAGATGGGTACTCCGGATTTATTTCTTCTTATTGCAAATGTCCGGTATAACATTGCCTGATTTCAAACTGTGAAGGACTAGGTACGAATTGCATCTGTAAATTATGGGATAAGAAACTATTCATCCACATAGTCAGAAAAAAGCACACCAAGATTCACAAAATCCCCAAGTTTAGTGTTAATCAGGCTAGTTTTCACTGAGAAACGGCAATTTAAAAATGTCAAAATTAACAAATTAAGAAATGTAATATGGTCATTTGGAGGCTGTGTTTGGACAACGTCCAGATGGCCATACATTTCTCTGTAAATTTTCAATTGGCATTTTCAAATGACTGTACATGTATCTTGCTTATTACTGGGTCTGTTTACACCAAACTTGGGGATTTTGTAAAGCTTGGTCTGCACTTTATGAGTATGTGGATCAAGAGTTGCTAATTCCATAATTTACATGTACAGTCAAAATATGTCTAAAAATAATTTTATGTGCTTTCATTTTGTATTTTGTCTGGGAGATTTGTTGACCCGTGTGAGAGACCAGGAGATTAATTGGTTTGTATCTGACCTAGAGGCTCTGCATGAAGGAGAGTTGGTAATAATTCTCTGAATACAGATGTGATATTGTCTCTCTGACTCTAGGAATCTCATGGATCATGGCTTTCAAATTTGTTAATTAAAAAGAAGATAACCTTCATTTCAGTTTCATTTTATAAAAGGCATTTTTTTACTGTACACAGAAAAATATTCTCTTCTTGGGGTGAGAAAGGACTACTGGAATTTTATTAGTGATTGCATTCCTAAAGACGATGGAGTAAGGGTTGTTCATGCTATACCCCAGGTATGATGTGTATGCGTCAGCTATTAGTTTAAGACGTTAAGATAAGTGGCAGATCTAGGGGAGGGGCCTGGGGGGCGGACTTCTCGCTATGAGCTCACCCCCTCTTATTTTGGGTAAAAAAAGAAGAAATGACAGAAGGGAGAAGGGCCAGCAGGGCAAGTAAATCAAACCCACCCCCACCCCTTAGGTCAAGGTCTGGATCGGCCACTGTTTTATCTTGTTACATGTAGATGCTTGTTTGTAATTAAAAGCACTGGTAATGAAAATTAAAAGTATTGTACTAGTCTTATAACAGATCAACAGCTTGATGGCAATCTATTGTTATATAAGGTTCTGATCTGTATCAAGTCACAGAGTAGTCAATGTCATAAATATTTGCCAGGCTAGGGTGACATGAGAGTGTTTTTTTTTTGTTTTTTTAATGCTTGCTTTGCTATTACTCTGCATTTAAATTCCGAGGTGAAAATTGTTTCACTTGAAGGTCAGAACACCCCAAGGCAAAGGGAGAGCTTTCATTCGCTACTCACTGGTTAAAAAGTCCCTGGCAGATGCAATTCAGAGATGCTTGGTCATGAAAAAACAATTGAGGTAAGCAAATGTTGATATTTTGTACAGTTAACTTCTAAGAGAAAGTCATCTGCATATCAACTGCTCAGTCTAGTGGCTTACCTATGGTTTGCTACTTACACTAACTCTGATTTCCTTTCTGTGGAAGAACTTTTTGTACTTTCTACTTCAGTGCATATTACAGTCCTGGGGCAATCCTCTGCCACCCCTCCCTGTCAACTGCTCTGGTTAACAAATTGTATGACTTGAATGACCTTGACTTTGATCTTCCTTGTGGAGGACATGAGCTTGATATCTCATGGCCAGCATTTTCAAGGTATGTGTACTGACAATAATGAACTTATTAGTTAGTATTCTGCACGCATTGCGGACCTTTGATCCACACTTAAGCTTCCTATAAATGAAAGGTCTGGTCCCTCTTGTTCAAAGGGTGGATAACGCTATCCACCGGATAAATCACTATCCAGTGGATAGCATGGTTTGTTTTGTTAACACTTATCCACTGGATAGCGATTTATCTGGTTTGATAGCGTTGTCCAGCCTTTGAACAACTGGGGCCTGATAGATAAACTGGTAATGTCTTCAACACAATTAGATGCCTCCTTTGGTTGCAAAATTGAACTCTCCATGCCTTCTTATACAAAGTTTATACAAACAGCCTGATCTGATGGAGGTTAAAAATATCAGCAAGACATTTTTGAAATGATGTCTTTACATCTATTTACTTATTGTTACATGTGGTAGATCTGATGTGATCAAGATTCCATACACCTACAAAACCAGTCTTTTTCTTTTTAATGTTCCATGCACTCAGTCTGTTAAACATTACATATTAATTCAAATGTTACACTTCACTTCACTCTGTGACTGAATTGAGTACATATTGTATATTTGCCAGGAGGTCATTTATGGACAATCAAGGTTCTGTATCTGGTAGACGCAGCAGTGTCAGTAGCATGACTAGTGTTGACCTGAGGGTAAGATACACTTATGATTGAGCGGAACAAATCTGTTCAAATTTCCATGATCAAGAATTAGAACACAGTTGATATTTTTACTGACTTTACGAACTGAGTCTGTTTGACCGACAGAAATTGCTTAGTGAACAGGACAAGTCACTGATCCTTACAGATGGTGTTGATTTTGCAGTGGTCCTGAATGCTTGGGCTTTTTCTTTGGAGATGCCAAATAACAATCATAAATTCATACATTTGTACAGCAAGGGGTTTTTGGGCTCGTTTTAAGATTTGTTAGTAGGTAAAAAGCTTAAGTTTGTCAGGCCAGAGCTTATTCCAGTTTCTATAGCATGAAGCAACTAAGAGTATTTCTCTCCACCCACCCCCCACTCTTGGATGGAATGCTAAGCAATCGCATGGTTCCCAGCCCCTGCAACAAGTCGCTGGGACTAGTCGCATCGTGTGAACTGGCCATTTTTTGCCACAAAATCTGGTTGCAGGGACCAAAATTTGGTCCCTGCGACTAGTCCCACGGATACAAACTGGTTTGAATTCGTGGGACTAGTCGCAGGGACTAAAGTTGGTCCCTGCCACTAGATTTGGAAGCAAAAATGGCCAGCTCACACGATGCGACTGGTCCCTGCGACTAGTCGCAGGGGACTAGTTGCCAGTTCACACGTAGCGACTAGTCCTTGCGACGTGTTGCAGGGGACTAGTCGCAGGGACTAGTCCCATCGTGCGTGCCGACCTTTAAGTTCACTGGTACCCATTTCTATACCTGGTTGGACAGAGACATTGTGAAAGCAGGGCTGTCATTGAGGGCCATTCCTGTAACACCTGTTACAGCTGAGTATGCTTGATTTTCCCTTGATGCAAAGACAAGGCTAGACAACTTTATTACATTTTTGCACATGATATAGTAATGGCAGACCGCCACGGGTAAAATTAACTGTTGTTAACATAATTCAAACACAAAATAGGGACTTTAAGATACACTACGGCGGGCTGCTACTACGGCTACTTCGGCCGTGAGGGACTAGGCTGACAATTCCGTTCCCTCCGCAAACCTCAAACAGATTAAGATTTCGCTGTACGGCAACGGGGTGTTCAGCATCTACGTGTCTTTACAGAAATGGATACGTTCGACTTTATTCTACTTTCACACGACAAAGGCTTGATCAGTGACAATGATTTCTTTCTCTTGTGTCGATCTTACATCTCCCAAAAGTTAGATTTACCTCTCAGCTGCTTTTAGAACCGCTGTAATTCCAGCCACAAAACAAAATAAGCTTAACACTGATAAAAAGCTCGAGTTCAGCACGGGTAGGGTGATCGTACAATGTGATAAGTCCGAAAAGACAAAGCTTTCAATTCAAATAAAATACATTTTGAACAGCTTTGCTTAGTAGATACAAAGCTTTCTTACCTGCGGCTGTTCGGACGGTCAATAAAATATGACTGTCGCTTACGATAGGTGTTAAAATCGTTCAAATTTTCTGTACAAAAATGACAAAGAAACAGTTGTCTTCGAAAGGATTTTTATGATTGAGTACTTTATCTTCGAGCTAGGCTGTTCAAACAGTGAAAACAGCGTTAAAATGAGAAGTAAACTGCAGGCTTATACTCACGTAGTGAAGAGTACGTGAAACTAGGCACTTTCCCGTAGTAGAAGGCAAGACTGCGGCGGGAAAGCCGTTGTGGAACACGCGACATGACGTCACCGGAAGTGATCTTCACTATTTGCCGCCGTACTACAGCCTCGCCGTACCATATCTTAAAGTCCCTAATAACAAATTTGCTACGGGTGTGGAGAACGAGGCTTCAGGTGTCTCAAAACTAATGATAGCCCTGGAGAGTAACGTTTCTTGCCCAAGAACTCATGCAATGTACCCGGCCTGGGTTGAATCTGGCGGACTGCTTGATCCAGACACGAACACACTAACCATAAGGTCACCTTACCTCCTGTCTTGTCAATGAGCAGTGTTAAACTTTTTAAACTCTTTTCATTAAACTTTTAATCAGCTACAGTTGATTTCAGTTACCTAAACTGAAAGATTTCAAACCTGCTATTAAAGCAACAGAAAAAGAAAAACTTAGTTTGGGAACAGGTTTTGCATGAGTGTTCTTTTTTCTTACTTCTCGCTTGATTATCTGAAAGAATTTGGCACTGCTTGTGCTGTGGATTTTTTATTTCAACTTCACTACACAATTGTCATACAAATGCAATCCATTAGGTTTATTTTGGTTTCTTTCGGCCTCGCACTAGCAGCAAGCATAAACCACATACATGCGGAACAATAACAACAACTAATTGACTACAGGGAAACGATTCCCTGTGGACACCGCCGGATACGAAAACCAAAAAACCCCCGTGGGGGAAAAAACTGGAAACGTATTCCCCGAACCAATGCAGTGCCACGATCCCTCCGGGATTTAGAGGGCCTCTTGTTACAAAATAATAATGATTTATAAAGAAACAAAGTTACACGGACTTATGCAGGCCTAGAATGCCTCACCACGTTATGAACTGACACTTTATAGACAACCTGCTACCCATCATGCCTCACACCAATCGTACCGAGACCCTTCTGTTCTCGTGCCGTAGAAATATCAATTTCTGTCTTATTCGCACACTCAACCGTCAGAAATTACATATTTTTCTTATTACCATCATGCCTGTTATTATATTGATTGTCTAAGGAGAAGTTACATTCTGGTCACTGTTGACAACGTTAATGTAATTTTTAATCCGAGACTTTTAGCGTCTTATCTGACGGTATGGTGTCACTTTTGTAGAATGAGAGACCGGATCCTCTGATTGGCCTCGCATCGGAGGTTTCAGCTTTAAAAGCGACCTTTGTTGAGGAAAACTCCCTTGGAAAGACAGAACTTCAACTACCAGATGGTGGTTTAGATAATGTTAGCATGACAGATTCGACAGCGGAAACTCCAACCATCACTGATATGACATTAGAAATCTCTCATCTTCACCAACGAATCTTGAAATGGAAAGCTGATATGGAATCTCAAGTATCTAAAGCTTCAAACGAAGCGAAGAAGGCCCAAGATGATCGAAAGTTTGCCAGCCAAGATTATGAGCTAAAAATTAAACAACTTAATGAACGATACGGCAATTTAACGAAAGGTGTGTCAGAGGAAATGAATGCTAAAGTGAAAGAACTTTTTGTGAAGCTAACTACAGCGGAAAAAACATTGAATCAACGGGAAGCCGAGATTGAGAATCTTAGAGAGGAGGTTAAGGTATCTGTAAGTTCGTCACACGAGGCGCAGAGATCTGCGATTGAACTGGAAAAACTTATCACGGCCTCGGAGAGAAAACAGAGCGAATTGACTTCTGAATGCGATCAATTAAAAGAACGGCTTAAACGGAAAGATGATATGACTGTAGAACTAGAAAATAAGTTGTCAGAACTAAAAGAAAGTGTAACAAGCTTGAATTGTCTGAAGCAGAGTCCAAGAAGAATGTTGCAGAGTTACAGGGAGAGCTCAAAGCAAAGGAGGTTGTGTTAGAGAGAGTGCAAGAATCTTTTGAAAAGTTGAATGGGATGGTGTTCGGGTCTTTTGAGGAGCTGGAGGGCGAGTTAAAAGGTCGACTCATGGATAGAGAGAGAGGCTTACAAAACCAAAGCGCTGAAAACAGAAGGCTTGAAACAAACATGGTGGAGATCCAGCAACAAAACAGAGACTTGACGAATAAGCTTGCAGAGGCAAACGCGAAAATTGAAGACTTTAAAAACGCTAGTATCGAGTCGCAAAACATGATTAAAGATTTGAAGACGCAGCTAAACTCACAGGAGCAGATACAAGAAACATTTCTGTCTGAACTAAACGAAACTCTTCAAAGTCAGGAAGGCGTCGATGTTCAGGATGGTCATTACGTGGCAAAGGATTTAAGCAAAGTTATTTTAAAGGTACGATCTTGATTGAATGCGGGTAGGTCTCGTTTATGTTTTAGGCCCCATCCACACTGCGCTGGAGGAATTTGAAAACGGAGGACTCGCTCTGAAAACCCATCAAATGTTTTACGTCCACACTACACCGGAGGAATTTGAAAACGGAGAACTCGCTCTGAAAACACATCAAGTGTTTTACGTCACACTGCACCGGAGGAATTTGAAAACGGAAGTTTCACTCCATGAAAACGCATCAAACGTTTTCGTCCATAGTACCCAGGAGGAATTGAACTGAAACGCAACAATCACTGGTCGATAATTTTGGATTTGTGTTTGAGGGAGACTTAAACAGGGAAATCACGTGATTATCGTGACGTCATCGTTTTCGAAAAGCTCGTTTTCAAAATGTTTTTCGTCCACACCAAAACGCGTATTCGACGTTTTCAAATTCCTCCGGTTTGAAGTGTGTTTTCGAAGAGTTTTGTTTTCGTGACGGATTAGTCTAGTGGGTAGGCCTAACCTGAGAAATAATGCTGCGCTTTCCAATTTCTCCGGCATGTTGTGGACGGGGATTTAGTTCTGCCTTGTTCCTGTACGACTTCGGTGACGTATCCCAGACGAACGGTGTTTTCGCTCGGACCAGATGCAAAAGGAATTGACGCAGCGATGTATTGAAACCTAGGAACCAGGCAAGCTTTAGCGAGCATCACCAAGTTATGAACGCACGTGTGCAGTTTGGAGAGTATAAGAAGCATAAAAGTTACTCGGGTCGACTCGGGGTTCAGCCGAGATCAGCACTAGCTTCTTTAGTGCTGTCCATTCTTCCCAAGTGCGTTATAACTCGATGATGCAAAGCTAAAAACATGAACCAATTGTTTTACAAAATTGTAAATAGAAATGGGGAAGTAAAGTTAACTTAGCTCACTCCATACTGCACCTCAACAATTTGTCGCTTTTATTTTGTGGTATCATGGTCTTTAGCGAGCCAAGCATCTTGTAGAAGAGATGTCATCCCTTCATGATCAACTAAACGAGAAAAGTACTCAGACGGAACAGTTAGAGGAACATGTAGCTGAACTGCAGGGGAACATTGAAAAGAAGAAGATAGAAATTATAAGGTGAGTGCGTATAGTCGAAAATAGAAACATTTTGATGTGCGGGAACATCTGCCTTCTCCACAGGCTATTCTAATATTTTTGTCTTAGCGCAAAGAGCGATTGGGAGACTGGGAGTGAACAAAAGGGCGCGAGCGGGAGCTGGTAGCTAGTGAGGAGTTCGACCACAGGGAGAGATGGAAAGGAGGCGTCTTTTTCCTCCCCATGATTCCCTGCGCCCCTCCTCACTAGTTAATACGTTTTATTGTCGCGCGGGCGACTTGGGACGAGGCAGCGGGAACAAAACACTTTCTTCCTCGTGGATGGAGTATTGCTTATTGTAACACGGCGCTCTGTATCACCTCGTCCGCAGTAGAAACATCTGATACAATATATTATGAGTATATATTCTCTCCCCACTAAGTCGTCAGTATTACATTGCTTACAAACACATTTCGTAGTTTTTCAGTTTTGGCCCAAAAAAAGTCTGAAAACAAAATCGTCCGAAATATTCACAGTACAGTATAAAACTTTTTCAAGTAACTCCAAAGCACTTAATTTCCTTTATGGAGTTAATATCTAGTTGAGACACTGGTTGCAATGCGCTATGTAACGGCTTGACACAGTTTGTGTTATTTTCTCGTCGGTGTTTCTGTAAAACAATTAGGTCGCAGTCAAACTATCATTTTTTACCTCATGGTATGACGTAAGTCATGCTATGGGGTTTAGGGTTTGGGGGCGAAATTCAATTAAAAATCACTCTCACTTGTTAGACAATTAATTTATGCATTAAACCTGGATTAAACACGTTTTCCCCGTATCTCCCCCTCTCCGACAAGTTTGCCTTATTGTTTATGCCATTGTGTCTGTACGTGGGGGGAGGTACAAAGGCGAGAGCACGTCCAACTATACTTGGACAGATTCAAAATGGCGTCCTGTCCCTGAGAAGCGTGATGGCTTTTTGTTTCCAAAGCTGTTTTCTCAGATGTTGTTTCAGTCTATAGTTCGTGTTTTGTAGACGGAAACTACAGTTTCATCAGTGTCCAAAATTTTTGTCCGGAATTTGTCTGAAATGAAGATAAAAAGTGACCGAACTAAAATGTCCGGCATTTTTTGTAAGTAATGTGTGCGGTAAGGCCGTCTCAAAATCGTATCTAGTCTCCAGCGTCACCTCCTTAGAATAATTTCAGGTTATTGATAAAGACTGATTTTGATCAAAATTCTTGCAGTTTGAACGAAGAAGTCGACAGCTCGCGAAGAAGAATCGAATTTATTAATGAAGAAAAAGATCTCCTTGAAAAGGTATGAAGGGATAATGCATCCAGTTTTCGCCGTCGCGCAATTTTTTGACTGGTCACTCCGGCCATCTCAGGTTCTCCGTAATCAGCATGTTATTCTTGTTCTCGTTGCAGGAGAAAATGGAAGCGGATGACAAGCTTGCAGAACTCGAGAAATCAGAACAGTCATTAAAGTCTGACATATCTTTGGTCGTTGAAGAAAAGTGCCAGGCTTTGAATGAACTGACAACACTAAAAGGGCTACAAGACGAGGAGCAGAAACTGATATCGAACGCACACGACGAACTAGCAGCTCTGAAAGAACAGCTTGAAGAAACTGTTGAGTCCAAACAAAGGCTAGAAACCGACTTGGCAAGCATTACAGATACACTAACAAAAATAGACGCTGAAAAGAGAGACCTGGATGGCCAGGTCAAAACTTTAGAGGAGAAAATGTCGAACTGTCAGGACGAGAGGATCGGATTGGAGCACGAGTTGGACGTTGCTAGGCAGCAGCTGGAAGCAGCCAATGAGGCGAGGATTCGCGCGGAGCAAGGCCAGGTCAAAGCGCAGGAGCAGCTGGAGAGCTTGCGGTGCATGATGGATCAAGAAATCGCGGCCCTTAAATTTCAACTCAGCTCTGAGACAATGAAATATGAAACAGAACTCAAGGTATAAAAAAGTGTAATTTGAGAAGCTCCCTAAATATGAATGATAAAATTCTTTTGTTGTATTTTTTTTTTGGCTGATTAAGGGAGCAGAAGATTCAACGCCTCCACTTCAGAACTCCACTTCAAGGTCTTCCTTGGAACGGGTCACGTAGATCGTTTTATCGTTTACATCTTACGAGAGAGTGTTCAAAAAACTTCTTTCGTTTCAAAAAGGCTGCTTTAGTTTAATTTATTTCCAACTGAAAAACGTTGAAAGTAAACTCTAATGGTGATTTCGAATATTTTCGTAATGTGTTTCCCGCGATTTTCATTTTGCATTTTGTAGAGTTTGTCAGATCAAATCCAGGAGTACAACAGTGTGAAAGAGCGCTTATCAGAACAACAGGAGTTAATTGCTGACCTAGAGGCTCGGTTAAAAGAGAGAAACGACACTCTACAACACGACAAGCACAAATACGTGTCGGAAATAAAACATCTACGAAACGAGGTTAGTTCAAGGACAGAAAGAATGGTGTATATTGTGCAGTCCAAGTATTTTCACATAAGAATTGTTTCCAAACTGGTCCCAGTTGTTCAAAGGCTGGATAGCGCTGTCCACCGGATAAATCGCTATCCAGTGGATAAATGTTAACAAAACAAACCGCGCTATCCACTGGATAGTGATTTATCCGGTGGATAGTGTTATCCACCCTTTGAACAACTGGGGCCTGAAGTGTAAACTGTGCCGTCATTTCTTTTGACGCATTCTCGCAGATTGCGAGGAAAAATTTCTGACTGCTGTCCATTCTCCTCACGGCTTCCCCGGTCTCGTAAGATACTGCGCTGCTCTGAAAAAGTTCACGCGCACGCAGGAACCCAATAGTTATGCGGGATAAGCGTCAAAACTAATCCTAAGACTATGATGACGTTTATCACATTTGAACGTTTTTTTAAAGGTGTAGCACCGAGGATTTCTTGTGAATCATATCAGTGGTAGTGTCCGACTTGTGCCATTGGCAGTAACGTCCGTTCCCTTCCCCGGGAGGGGGGAATGAGACTCCCATTTGAAAAGGTCGGGGTCTCGCTTAGGGGTATAAATCGAGGATTCTGGTCTCACCTAGGGTGTTCATGACATAACGCCACTATTTTAAGCAGTAAAAGTATCTTTTAGGGTGCACTCGAAGAAATAATAGTAATAAAAATCCACTATTGTTTCAATTTTTTAGACTCGGTTTCTGCCGGTCTGTCGAGGTCGGACTGCTAGCGCAGGCTCTTTTCCTGATCAGCGGAATCCTGTTCTGTCTTAAGTGGTATCTTAACCTTGAGCGAAGCCACTCCCAGACTGGTCCCCTGGTTAAATTTAAATTTTCTGATGAGCATCCTTGGGCTTTTTGTGATGGAAGTCGCCCCCTTTGGCTTCTGTCACTGACTTATTGGCTGTGTTTTACGTCTAGGTGCAACAGTACAAGGCTGGATTTGACGAAAACAAGCTCAAACTGCGCGCGTTGGAAAACGAGCTTCTGCTGACATCGAAACAGTTGGAAGAGGAACGATCCAGGCAGCGAGATCTGAAAAAGAAAGTAGACGAAGCCGAAGAGGAGAAAGGTTTGACAAATCAGCAGTATGAGGCAAAGATAGCTCAGGTACAGGAAGACATGGAGGAATTGAAAAACAGGCTGGTTGAAGTAACAAGGTATCCAATCTTTCTGGGGTGTCTGTATAAATTTTGTTGAGCTAAGTAACCGCGCCGAGCGCATGGAAACATGTAACTGCTATGCCTTCACCAATTACAGGAAAACATGTGCAGTATTTGAATCCAAGCGTTGGAGAAATGTAACCGCCGCCAAACGCGGGAAGACACATACAGTCGCAATAACGCGGGAAAAATGTAACCGCCGGGCCGCCCGTAAAACGCGGGAAAACATGTATCTACAGCCAAGTGCGCGGGAACACGGGCATCTGAGCCTAAGTCACATTGGCTCCTGATAGGTTAACATAAACAACAATTATGTTCCGATTGGCCATGGCACGCCGGCTGCGCGAGTTTCAATATGAAGCACCAAAGGCAAACCCCAGCAACTGCGTATTAGCGTGGTTTTCACTGAATTGAGTGTCGTAAAACCAAACTCAAATCATTTACTTACTGATAAGACTAGTCAGCTAATCTCAAACCGTATTAAAACCAAAACCAAAGTAATTGATTAACTACTTTCCACACTCAGTTGAAAACCACTCTATTACTCCCAGAAAGTCTTATTACGTAGTAAACTGTCTCCTCCAGTGCAAAGAAGCGGACTTGGCAAAAATAAGTTGAGTTTTAATTTTATAAATAAGCACTAATACACCAATTGTCCAATAATTTAGTTCCGTAGGTTTCTCTTGAAATATGATGTTATGGTCGTCGAAGAGTGGATTAAACTTGAAGTGGCGAAATATTCATGATCTTTTTTTACGAATCACGTGTGTGTTATCTCTTACGTCCTGGCTAAACGGACTCGCAAGTAGTCGCAGGTAGCCACAGGTTGAACTTTTGTAGAGACTTGCGTTGTCCTGTGGTCAACAGACTCGCAAGTTTCCTCACAAGTACATTGGCCAGCAGGTTTATACAACAACCAATAAACGTTGCTCAACTCGCGTTGTCTTGGGTTGGGTGACCAAAGGGTGAATTACTTGCATGGGCTTGGGTGCAAATTTGATCTCAGCCAAAGTGAGCGCAAGTGAACGCACGTACACGTACGGCCTTTACCAAACAGAGTCTCAAGTAGACCCACTGTTTTTAACTTGCGTCTACTTGCGACTGCGCTTGGCCAGGGCTTTACTTTAACGAATGATTTTACGTTCACTTCAGAGAAAAAGCCGAGTTGTGGCAGAAAGCTGATGACATGGAGCATGAAATAAAGGTGAAAGCTGACGATAGATGGTTGGATGACAGCGAAGTATCGCACTGTCTCGGCTGTAGAACCGAATTCTCTTTCCTCTTGAGAAAGGTTTGTGTTCAATAGTCATTTCGTGTTTAACTCAGAAGGCCAGTGGCGGAAAGGTCATTATGCTCGCATCGAGGGATTCGGGTTCAGGCCTAGCCGAGCTCCTAGCGTTGTCGTTGTTAGCAAGTGAGGGTCATCCAAGATTAGATCCTTACATCGAAAAACAGATTTTGCATTTCTCTACTAAATACACTGTAGTTAGAAGTTTAATCCAGGATCACTCAGAGCATGGAACATCAAAGGAACGTAACCGAAAGTGTTTTTTTTTTTGGTTCTTTGATGTACCATGTTCCAAGCGATCCTGGATTAATCTGTATAGGAACGAACCGCAAAATCCGTTTTCCGATTCAACAATCCATTCTTGGATTTTTTGATTGATTGCTGCGATTCAAACGACTTAGGAATGATTTTTTTTTCATGATTTTTTTCAGCATCATTGTAGAATATGTGGCCGCATCTTTTGTAATAACTGTTCCAGTAACTGGCTTCAAACTCCTCACAGCAGGTATTGATCGTGTCATTTGATTTTAGCAGTTCACAGAGACCAAGTGATTGTAGTGCGACTGCTTCAAACAAGGCCATTCGACAAAAATCTGTGCGAATTGACGCAGAAAACTCGGATCAAAGAAACGAATTCTGACAAATTATCACTCTCAGCATGCTACAGGCTACCGAAGCCAATGATATTGTGACCCTTTTAATTGTTTAAACACGCAAGAACCCTTGGTCAATTTGCAAAGAATTTGCTTGCGTTTCCTTGTTTGGAGTAGTGACTGTAAGTTCCTTTTGTCGATCAGTAGTTGTCAACTGGCGGGAATTTTAGGACGAGAGGATGAAAATGAAGGCGACAATGAAAATGGATTGCACTGTGGATAAAATTAGAAACAACCTGTGACAATTTAAACTTCTAGCCAAATGACTTCCTTTACTTGGAGCGCTTGCTTCATTCACTCGACTGCCCTGACTACACCAGTATTCAGCTCCGTTCAGTTGCCCACTTTAAATGAACGTGTCATAAATGTCAGCTTCTAAGGGCCTTCACAGACTAGACACAAATGCAGTTGTTAACAATTATTTGTTATCGACAAGTAAGTCAGTGTTATCAACAACGAAAGAACGTGTGTGAGATGAAGTGTCGACAACTAGACGCTAAATTTTAATTGTTGTTGACAACTAAGCAGTTCCCCGTTTCGCAAAGGGAAACTGCGTTAGTTGTCGACAATTACGTTTTGACTGTTTTCCCCATGTGTGGGAATCATTGATTTAATTTTCGACAACTATCGTAACATGTCTCGTAACATGACACACATTTGAGCATGCGTATTAGGTTTTGAGCATGCGTACTTAGTGAAAGTTATTTCCCAAGCTTTCGCTGGCCTGACTAAGTTATCGACAACTAGCACTCCAATGTGTTGAATGCTCGCATCAGACACAATTAGTTGCTGATAACATTTAGTTATGTTTACTGTGGTGGCTCGAATTTCCAGCAAGAGAGACATCGCGTCTTAGTTCCAGTTCATTGCGGCACTTTACAAATTTTCTTACATGTAGCTCTTTGTGGTTTAGGAAACTGCGCCGAGTCTGCAGCGCTTGTTTAAATGCCGATAAGCGGCTCAAAGCCCAGCTTGTGGGAGGTCCACCGGAAATAGAGGAAGACACCAAATCAGATATCAGTGAAATTCAGTCACAGCGAACCGGAAGCGTGCTGAGTGGCCGGGAGGAAAGTGACACAGGTGGCCTGGACGCTGCCGATGCTCACATCGACTCTCAGCCAGGTACTTAAAGAAACTCCCAATCTCACCCTCAAAATGTCAATTCTCTGAACTGGCTGCGATACATTTCTTTTAATATTAGGTTCTGAGTAATTCGTGGTATATTAAGGTTAATGAGTTATGAAAAACGCCAAGGGGTTTAACATGCGCCAAAAAAGAGCAAGGTTAACGAAGATAAGGGAACATAGAGATTACCTGCGACAGCATTTTTTTTGCTAATATAAAGTGGTACTATGATCAAATTTTTACCCCTTGATTTTTCAGGTGCATCAAATAAAATTTTATTAAAGAATAAAAACGCCGTTTACCCTTTTCAATTATCTGCATTAGTTGCGGATATATTTGAGTTTAAAAAAAATTGTAAAATATGCAAATGAAAAGATTGATGACGTTATACATAAATAGAGTTATCTTGGCCAATTTGCAGCGGACACCATTGCAACTTGGTAGACTTAAAGTTCTACAGGAAACACACCTACGGCTATGAAACATTCTCTTCCCATGGCAGCTCACTCTTTTTCAATACCCACCCACTTGATTTGAATAATTTAGTGATTTTCAGCTCAAAAAACATTAAACGAGGCCATGAACTCGACCTATCATAATCACTTGCTTGCTGCACATGCATGTGAGGCACCATTAGCAAATATCAAAAAGAGACGCCAAAGGTGGCCAGAAAACCCGAAATATTGGTGAGGTTTGGATCCCAGTATGTTGCCATGGCAACCAAACTTAAGCTTGTATTGTGGAGCATATTTAGTAGAATACCCTTGCAAAGAATCAAATATTTCTGATACAAGTTGGCTGAGACATCTTCTTCGTATTTTCGTATTTGATCAAAATTGGGTTGAGTGTGATACGTCATCACTTGGCTTTTTTCCGAATATCTCTAGAACAAAAACAGCTTTGAAAATGGTAAACAGCATTTTTCTTCCCACACAGACTACTTGTTTATGTTTTAAAATGGCTTAGACTGGAAAGATGCGATTTTCGTCATAGTACCACTTAATGTGTAGCCTTACGTATATGTTTTAGTGGGAGACGCTTTGGCCCATTTATTGGTTAGGACGCTCGACTCCGGGTCGAGCGGTCTGGGTCCAAGTCCTGGCCGGGGGCATCGTGTTGTTTTCTTTGGCAAGACACTTTACTCTCACGGTGCCTCTCTACCCAGGTGTACAAATGGGCACTGGCAAATTTAATGCTGGGGGTAAGTCTACGATGGACAAGCATCATATCGGAGAGGAGGAGGGGGGTGAAATACTCCTTGTCACTTCATGCTACGAAGACCACCACTTGGTACAACACAAATATTGCCTTAATCTTTAAGTACAAAGTTGACAACCATAAACTAATCGACGAAAACAGCCCAAACTAAAGTTATTTTCCTTTTGGACATGGATAATAATATTCTTTCAAAATGAATCGGTGTTACCGTAATGGGCCTTTGCAGTTTACGATCACATGGTACAAAAACCGCCATGCTGGAGAGCAAACCGCCCACTGGGACCTCCAAAACAAAAGAATATTTAGTTAAGTTGCTTTGTTTTGGAAGTCCCAGTGGGCAGTTTGCTCTCCAGCATGGCGGTTTTTGTACCATGTGATCGTAAACTGCAAAGGGCCCATTGACAACGCGTTGATCAAGCGAGTCCGATAGTCATGGGTATTAGCTATGTGGATTTTATTGACACATTTTGGAGTTTTTAGTTGTCTGGTTATGAGGTGAAATAAGGCGTTTGGCTAGACGCACTTGCTCCAACTTGACCGGACAACATCTTGGTAAATATAGTTTGTTTGCACATTGCACTTTTTATTCTTATTTGTTTTTCTGATAACTTTTTAGTAGCCAGTACCTCGAGCGCTGATGCCCTGGATTTTCCCCAGTCCACCTCCACCCCAAAAAAGCCCGACAGAAAGGGAACCAAGGAGATGGAGCGAAGCCAAAGCGTTACAAGCGATGAAAATCACAAATACACTACCTTGAAATCTGCGAAAAAGGCGGAGGCAAAAGCAGCAGCCAAGAAACCCATCGAACAACCTGTAGCTCGCGACTCGTCAGTAGAAGATGATGACGACGAGGGCTACGAAATTGTAGACGACGGTGACGAAGAGGCGTGTGAACAGCCGGAAGCTCAAGTGGTGGTCAGTGAAACCGACAATCGGGAAGATTTGGCCATCCCCGTGGTGAACGAGGAGCCGGGTCAGTTTTGGCACGTGACCGTACCCCCCGGAAAACGTCACTTGATTCAAGTGTTAGTGGGAACTACCCGGGCGACGCTGTCGTGGAAGTTTACAACTGAAAAGAAAGTGAGTGCATAAACGAGGCGAATTATCTCTAGCTGATTGTTTGCTCTTTCTAAAAGCGCAGTCCGAGACACCGGGAATAGTTTGGTCGTTGTTTGAGAAACAAAATGGCTAGTAATGGATGATTTAATTTGTGCATAGTGAAGAGGCTGAAGACACAATTTGTTATTCGTTACCGTTTTTATTTCCAAAGTGGAGCCCGACAGTCGTGGATCTGTGCAGCTCTCACAGCTTTTCTCAATTTTGATCAACTTGCGCCGATTTGTTGTCGAATTTAGGGTCTACCTCGGTGTAAAAACCTGTGAAGTTTTTCTTTGCTTTGTAGCTATTGTTAGGGTTAGGGTATATTATGTTGACTTCTTTGTTTCCTTTGTTTTACGTCACTGGTGAGTGTTACAAGTTTTTCCACCGAGGATGAGCCTGAATTTATCGCACCAGATAAATCAGCATGTGTAAATTAACCTTTTCTCAGCTACAGCTTTTTAATCAACTTTGTGAGTGTTCAGTCAATCCACGTGACTTAGTCTTCCTACTTTGACGTAAATCGGATCCATTGAGCTGGCACGTGTTCAAGTATCTAATGGGATCGGGTCGCTGACTGGCCCAGGAGAGTGTTATCAGAGTGGTTGTTAAAGGCCCGAGGGGAGCTTGATGCTTGCGTGATCCTTGGGGTTTTGTGTAACTGTAAGGGGTGCTATATAATTAATTCATGATACTTACTGGAGCCTCGGATTTTATTTGCAGAGCATACGTTTTGGAGTAGCGTTCAAACTCTCAGAGATGAAGAAAGACAACGAGTGTGAGGTAACATTTTTGAAATCTTTTACTAAAGTTCCAGTAATCTCTTTTACTTGATCGATGCACCACCCCGCCTGAGAACCACAAGGGACTTTTCTTAGAAAGCCCCCATATACAGTGATGTCCAGGATTGAACACAACCATTCTTTAATAACTACTTCATGTTTGATAGGGTGGTTTGTCATGTGCCTATTTGATCGTACTGTTTAAGTACGCTTCAATGGGCTTATCAGACAAGTCTGGTCGAGGCATGGTTTGTATTTTGGCCAAACGCAGTCGAGCCATAATACCCATGGCAAGACAAAACGAGGACACGGCTTGTGATTGGCAAATTGTGAATTTAAGTATTTGTTAGCAAACTCAGTTTTACCAGCGAACCCATCTTGTGGTGTCCATCATAAAAGCAAGTACGGCATCTCATAATTAGCTAGTTAATACTGTGCTAAGTTACAGTGTAGAACAAACCAAAGTGATGTAACTGTAGAGCGATTTTTAACTGAGTCGGGTTTTCGTTGGTTTTGCATGTTGCGCTAAGTGTTCGCTTTTAGAAAAACTCGCGCCTCTTTCTCAACAATCCACTGAAGTAAAACCAAAACCAATCATGACTCGCTTGCACGTGTTTTCCTGCGCTTCCCATCTCATACATGCATTCGCTTCGTATTTTGGTTGGTTAAGCGGATTGGCCCTCGTGATTGGCACTTCCGTCTACGTTTTTAGAGCAAGGGTTTACGACATTTAGATACCTCAAGCGGGTCCCCAAAGATGCGCAGCGGTCCTGTTGGAAGATGAGGATCAGGGAGGGAGGTCACCCCTTTCTGTTGGGAATGGCCGTGGGACTCTCCCCCTGGAAATGTATAGGATTTTGATGTTTCTTGGTGCTCTTTTATGGTAGTATCTGGGAGAGACAAAGAGACTAAAATTAGTTCAAATTATCTAACTACTAATTTGGTCTGAGTAAATAATTAGGTTTTGGCATTACCATGTTCAAGTCAAAACAGTTCTGATATAATAAGTCCGGTCACATGGTACGGAATAAATTATGCTGGGACGCAAATAACGCAGTGGGAATTTCAAAACAAGAAAAAGTCGGGCTGGACTGGAAAGACTTCCTTTGTTTTGGAAGCCCCACTGCTTTATTTGCTTCCCAGCATAATTTTTTCCGTACCATGTGACCAGATCGTGGAAAGGGCCTATTGAGCTTGATCGTTATTTCTAATGAATTTAATGATGATCCTTTCCGTTGCGTTACAGACTGTTGTGCCACTATCTCAGTACAGCTCTCAACTGTATTCGATCAAGGGTGAAATAAAAGACGTATCTCCCGGAATATACCTGCTTGTTTTCGATAACACATTCTCAAGGTAAGAGATCTTGCTAGAAACTCGAGTACTTTCCGGTGAAACTAAACAAATTGGACGTGATATCGATGTAAATGTTTTCTCTTATTATCACTGATCTGGCATCAATGGCAAGATGCATTTCCTTAAAACTTCTCGCGCATCAGATTGGATAAAAAGTTGTATAGCTTTGTTGCACGTCAAATCGAACCTTTATGAAGCTGCCAACTATTAAGCGGCCAGATATCAAAATCCCGAAATCATTATCAGTAAAATAATGCACAGAAAACTCCAATTAACCTGCCACTTCTATTAAATGGTCGCGACCACCTTTGCGTCGTCCCTATGATGGCTTTCCTATTGTCTTTACTCCTATTAAACCACCACCCAAAATGTAACACAGATAGTCTTGCTTGGTTTTGAAAAAGGCGATTACAAATGAGTTCGAAATAGAAAGAGACGACAAGAACATCCAAACACACGTTTGTCATGATTGTCTTGACGTGATTCCATGTTCACTAAGAAATAAACCCGATGCCGGTTGGCGAAAAAATATTCAAAGCACACCAACCCCTTTTAAGTGGGGCTATTAACGGCCACATTCCAATTCCCCAAAGGTTGCCTTCTAATTGGGGTTCGACTACTCAAGCAAGTTCTAGCGCAAATTGCGCAAAGTCAAAGCCGCGTTTACTTCGTGCAACATGTTGCCCTAAGTTATAACACGGTTGATAATACGCGAAATGCCTTTTAGCTTTCTCTGTAGTAAGGTTTCATCACTGATTGAAGAAAAAGGATTTTGTCCGACAGTCTGAATGAATCAGTGAAACTAAGACCAGTCGAGTTTCTTTCCTAAAAGGAAAAGTTAAAATTGTGGAATTTTTTCTTGTATTCCGCCCCGTCCACAGTGCGCCCCGGAGGAATTTGAAAACGGCGTCGGCGCGTTTTCTCTCTGAAAACGTATCAAATGTTTTCCGTCCACACTGCGAAAGAGAAATTTGAAAGAGCAACAATTCCCGGTCATCTTATATTTGAGTTTAAGTTTTTATTACTAAAATGTTGCCCGTATTAATTGGCCTCTACGTGGGAATTTTCGCTCTTCTGTGCCAATACATGTCTGGATTTATGAAAACGGTGCTAAAGATTTCGACCCTTACCACCGTTATTTCACCTTGATTTCACTAAACTTTTAGGCCGCTTCCAAGCCATGTAAACGGGCAAAAAAATAATACAAAAAAGAATGTAAACGGGTAAAGAAAGAAAAAAAGGACTGACTTTCCTTTTAATTTTTAGATCGTCACCTTTGGCCAGAAAAAAAAAACGCCCGCTTAGGGCGCGATTTCGAAGTGTTTTTTCATTCAATAGTGTTGAATTGCCCTAGTTTGTTATCTACCGACGTTTATATTTGAAATGTGATTTTTAATTTTTACGTTTTCTATTCCCAGGTTTACTTCCAAGCGTCTATTCTGTATGGTGCAAGTTTCGCGGAAGGACGACGACGAGAGCGATTCTGAATCGTAGAAAAAAACGGAACATTCATCGTTACAATTTTATGTCGCATCGAACGGAGCCGTTTCCAATGACATCAAAAGCTGGGAGTGCGTCTGGCTGTGTGATTGGTTCTAAAGGCCAGTACAACGTCTTTCAACCAATCAGGGCAACGATACTTATACGACTTTCCTGCGCTTCACCAGAGACCTTGGGCGTTTTGCATTCGACCAAACATTCCGGTTTAAGTTTCCGGAAGTTTGCAGCGGTTGATGAAACAGCATTGTACGCAATTTCCCGAAAAGAGTGGAACCTCGCGAGGTTTACTAAAATTTTAGAACCTTTCAGTTATCGGGTGGTTCCGTTCTATTTGATTTTCCTCTCGGAATTTTGTGGAACTGTGTTCCGCATTTCGGAAATTCAAAGTTTCACTTTTCATTTACCAACACCGGTTTCGGAATGTTTGGCTGAATGGAGAGCACCCCAGTTTAATACACAGGTCGAGTTTCAGCCAAATGGGTGTCGCTGGGAATCGTTTTACTCTCTTTTTTTGTTACTTCCATTACGCATTGTTAATCCTCACTCCTGTTTCGTGTTAATCTTTCCGACTTTTCCCATAAAGTGTGATACGACAAACAGCGCCCGGCTCGCTGTATTATTTTATTGAAAATACTTTTTTAGCTGTTGAGGTCTGTACATGATGTAAAACATTTTTATAGGGAGAAAAAGCAGTAATGTCAAAATGAGGTGGCAATTTTTTTCTAGGTAGAAGATATATTTTTTTGGGATAACTTTTAACAGAATAACTCAGTTATATTTACATACAAAGGTTGATATACCGTTAGTGTAAATTTCCATACCAAAATGTCCATTAATTTAAATTTAAATTGCCTAAATTATTATGGCATTACGTTTACTGGGAATTGACCCTTCTCCAAAATGGCGGCCGAAAATTCAGATAAGTTAAAATTAGCTAAAATTAAAAACGTATACCAGCACTAGAAAGAACACCTTTACTTTAGTAACCCTGCAAAGTTTCAGCATTTCAGGTGTAACATCAGCTGAGAAAATGTAAGTTGAAAATTGAAAATTTTACAGACGTTTGTATGACTCGGGGTTTGCATTATACCCCCAGTCATACAAACGTCTGTATTTCTTTCAATTTTCAGCTTGCATTTTCTCAGCTGATATTACACCTGAAAAGCTGAAACTTTGCAAGGTTTTTAAAGTAAAGGTGTTCTTTCTAATGCTGGTATACGTTTTTAATTTTGACTTATTTTAATTGTCGACCGCCATTTTGGAGAAGGATCTATTAATAATAGGGATGGTATAAATTATGTGCTTTATGCATATGTTATTATTGCCTTAAATACTAGGAACATACTTTGCCATTCCCCACCTATTTAGTATTGCAGATTTTATGTTCCTACAAGATCAAGCTGTTTTCGGCAATCTTCCTCTGTCGCGAACCGCAGTTAAGTGTACAAAAGTTTACAAGAAAAGTGCATTTAGGGACATGAAAAACAGCTCATGATATTTCATATATTAGAGACCTTTAGATCCGAGAACCAGTACCAGAACAAGTTTTGGCCACACGCGCATACTGAGCATGCGCACTATGTCTGTCACGGTCACACAACCTGAAAAATTCGTCCTCCCCAAGTGGTCGACGACAAGTTTTTGCTGCAAAGTCGCCCTCGCGAAACCAGTTTTTTAGGTGAGTTTTATTTATTGTTGACAACGCTTTTATCTTTCAATATCTTTCAAAAGACAAAAAAAACATTTTCAGTCGTGTAAACTGTAGTTTTGATATCCAATTTGAAACAAATGAAGAGAGAAAAGCTGACTTTTTTGTTGCCATTTTGACGCGTACCACTTGAGGACAAATCTGTAATGCCAGCGCGCGCGCGGCCAAAACTGGTCCTAGCCCTGGTCCTGGTTCTCGGATCTAAAGGTCTCTATTCACTTACAAAACAGTACCTCGTAGCACAATTTCACTCAAACAGGCTTTAACTAAGGCTGACTGTTGTCGACCCTCATAAATCAGCATCATTTGATGCCTGAAGAACATTTCAAACCAATACCTATAGTTTAAAAACAAACTTGAGATGATCATATAAAATTCAATTATTGCCGAAAAAGCCCGACAATACGTAGTCCTGCAGATGTTGCTAGTAGGTCAGTTTTAAGCGTATAAAGTTCACTTTAGAGCAGATTTCGTATCAACGGGAACTATAGGAACCTTTTTAAGATTATATCTGCAGAATATTCGAGCAATAATGGCAAAAAATAAGTTACCAAAAAAACCCTCATGGCATGGTAATATTTTGAAAAAAGTTTTCCAGACCTAAGTTCTTAAGCTGACCCTACGAGAGAAAATTGAACTTGAAGTCATCCAAATTTCAGTTAAAACAGACGTTTCTCGTTAGCTAAAAACACAATAACGCATGCATTAAGTATTCTTACGAGGTTTGACATTAACTCTCTCGAGAATGCTTGAGAATTTAATTGCGGTCACTCAGAGAAATTATGGAAAAGTTGCCGTGCTCGGCTCTGAGTAGATTTTTAGCAAATAATTTTTGCACTTATTGCTCAAACTTTGAGCGGAATTCCGTCTTAAAGGAGCTGTGTCACTGTTAAACGGTTTGAAAAATTTAGCCTAAATTTTTGAATTTCGTTGTTTGTAATCCGTGTCAATCTTCTCCATCCTTAATCATCCTGGTTCCGTTATGGTTTATTATCTCTTTAGTGTTATCCTAGATCCTATCTTTCTAAAGTATTATTTTCAGGTTTCCTTCAATTTAAAGGTAATTTTGTCGATGGTCAAAAGAACTCAAAATACCGCGACGTCCTTTAACGTGCACCTTTTTTACATATGCAAGACTGGATCCCCTTTAAATGATAGTCAGAGCAATTTTTCCATCCACAATCTAATAAACAATTACTGTATACGGTTTCTCGTGACATCCTGATTTATCCCTGAGGGTGAGGTGAGATCGAGTTATCAGATGAAGGCGAAGGTTCAGGCTGATTACACTTTATAGCGAGACCTTGATTACTCTGTAGAGATCGGTTTTCAATTGAGTGTTGTAAAACCAAAATAAAACCAATTACTTACCAATTAGACTAATCAACCAATCTCAAACTGTAGTAAAACCTAACTCCAAACCAAATTAATTACCTGTTTGCTTTCGACAGTCAAGTGAAAACCGCTTAGTCTATCACGAAAAACCGAATTCAATAATTGCGTTATCCCACATTGTTGCGAAGAGCCTACTTAAATCATATCTTTCATTAAACCAGGTGCAACCAATTTAGTATGGACATTGAATGGAGATTTCATTCCTTCCTAAAACTCATTTTCGCTCACATTTTTCGAACATTATCGTGTTAAGCCATACTCGGAAAGCCATGGATGGACTGTCGAGACGATGCGATATTCGGGCGATTCGCCCGAAAATGTCGTATCGTCCCGACTAGCTGCCCCCTGGGTCTCCGAGGATGGTCTTACGACGGATCGCGAGTGATCAGAATTCTGAGAAAAGCGTACACTCTTATCAAAACGCAAACAATTCTCGGAAAATTACATCATGACGTCATACTTACATATTTCCGTTGATTTTGGCAGTTTTTTCCTGCGCCAATTCGTTGTAGTATCCACATTTCTGTCGTCATTTCTGTCTCGTTACTTTCCCTTATTTGTATACCCGGTATAATAATTCAATTTAACCTAATCGCAGAGGTTTTCAGGAACAAAAACCGACTGCTTATAGTCAAGTGGAGAGGTCGCGATCAAAACACCGATGACTAGGGGCTGTCGGATTATGCCGGCATAATTTTGAGCATAATACTATATCTGGAGCATCAGGCATAATGCTGGCATAATACTAATATTTTTGCAGCATACTGCTGTTGTCTCTGAAAACTTTGAGAAGTGTATGCAAATTTTGCCAGCAACTCGCTCTAGAATGTACAAAGTTAATAAAAGTGGGAATATTTTAGGAACTTGATACCTTAGTTTTTGGCTCATCAAATGCAGGTTCATTGAAGTAAGCCTTTTAATGCCTCACAATTTCCGATCTTTCTTTCACTTCCTCATCAGATCTTTAACTGAATAATTCTTTATAGTCTAACATTTCTTTCAAAATGAAAGAGTAGGAACGTTTATTAGGTACAGGCCTATCGGGGGTAGGGATGAAGTGTCATTTTAGTCCGGCATAATTTCAGCATTATTCCTCCAGCAGAGCATAATTTTGAGCACAATACCCTTGTTTCACGGGTGACGCCCGAAAGCATAAGACCGATGACCGTAGCACTCTGGGGCACTGTATATAGTTATGACGTAATTTTCCGAGAATTGTTAGCTCTTTGTTCAGAAGATGGCAAGCTTTTCTCGGAATCCGGATTTCTCGCGATCTGCCTCTAAAGTGCCACGAACTTTGGAAGCCTTCAGCCCAATAAAAACTAATTAACAAACGTACTTGGGATTGTGAGTAGGCACCACCATGACTTCGTTACTCGTCTGTATTGGTCGATTTGGATTTTTCGCTCTGATGATCGTTCAGAGTATATCGCTCTCCTCCTACCCAGCAAAATACGAACACAACGCCAACGCTGGTTTCTATGGGTTGATTGTCTTGTTCGTTCCCGCTCTCGTGATATGGATGTACATTATGTGCAATGAGGGGCGTCTTCCTTGGCTTTTCGTCGTGTGGGTCTTGTATACATGGGTTGCATTGGTGCCCCTTATTGGAGCCATCTTTGGTCGAATCGAGGACGACATCGACAAAGACGCATTTTTTGGTCCGAACGTCTTGAAAATGACACTGTGTATTTCACCGCTATTGCTGTTGCTGTTGCTGAACACCGCAGTGGATTCCCCCGATTACCAAGAACTTGTCTTAAAGTTATCTCTCCAGATTGCACTGGATCTCTTCGATGGGGTTGAAATGTTGGAAGTCATCCTCGAAGAGAACGAACTCAACCATGGCGTTCCAAAGAGTTTCGAGAAAGTAATCATCGCCTTTGTCTGCATCAGTATCTTGGCGTCACCGTTGCAGTTGGTGGAGAACAAACTGACCCGAAATGACTGGACGGGTGGCTGGGATGTCTTCACGTGTCCAGCGGTGTTGCGCATTGCCATTCAGATACTTTGTGTCAATGGTGTATTTCTTGTTCTCCGCTTGGTTCTCTTCTTCGACTATGGCAAAGATGCATCAATCTTTATCGCTAAAAATGGTATCATTCTTATTCTTAGTTCAATAGAGTTGTGCTCGATCTCCAATTGCTGTGGTTAATTATGACAGATTCACCATGAAGTCGTTGTGTCAACGTTGCTCATAAAACTGATTTGCCCTTTGCCTTAAGGTGGCTCGAAACAGTTTTCATTTTTCCCAGACTAGTTTTAC
>JAHPZR010053842.1:10000-23283 GCA_019787425.1 Platygyra sinensis | reverse complement strand
TTATAAAAATTCACAAGTGCAACACGTCGTTTTTATTCTGTGGATAAATTATGTTCGGTAGTACGTTTCATGGCGTTTTCTCTTCAAAATTCCTGCCGTCATCTGGTAAATATATTTGTTTTTCCTCTCCGCCGCCCTGCTGTACGTTCTCGGTATTCATTCCGCCCGAATGACAGACAGGAATTTTGAGGATAAAACTTACCCTGAGTTTTATCCTCAAAATTCCTGGCCGCCATTTGGTACATATCACCGACACATGTTTGTGTTAACTCTGTCATCCTAGACGTTCCCGGCCGTCATTTAATAAATATAACTGTGTCTAGTACATTTCGTCTCCATAATTCCCGGTCCACGGGTTTACGGTAAATATATTTGCGGAACGAACTCTTCCAGGTTGCCATTTGGTAAACATATTTGCGTTGAATTCGTCTTTAGCATTCGAGGCCCACATTTGCTTAGTAAATATATTTATTTTTTGGCCTGTTTCTCAAAAGTTTTGGGCCGCCATTCAGAAAATATTTATTTCCCTTTGCGGTGATGAAAATAAACAACATTTCGTCGTAAATAGAAGCGTCGCAACCACTTTCACATTGCCTTTGGCCTCAATTCCCAGTCAGTCCGAAATGAACGAACTTCGATTCTTTTGTTCTGAATCGAACGCGTCTTGTGATTGGCTGAAAAACATCGAGTGGCCCCGGTTGAGTTCGTTACACTGTAACTTACTTGAATTTTTGGGCGCCATTTTGGAGAAGGGTCTATTGGACATGAAATCGGATAACAAAAGGAGAGCCGCATAACCTTTTGTCAAATCTCAAATCATATTTTGTCGATCACGTCACAGCTCGATTTCCATCATTTGGAAAGAGTGGCTGTTAAATGCATTTGAGTTTGTGATCGAATACCATTTTGTTTGAAAAGGTGAAAAAAATTGAGTCAACTGAAAGCAGAATTCACTTTTCCCGTCTCCATGTCAAGCCACTGGGGCAATATTACTTTGAACTGAACGTTTTGAAAGCTACGATTTTCCCTTAATTTTGTTTAACTGAGTGCCCCTATTCAGCCCCGGCATTTTTTCAACGCTTTGACTAATTTTACCCGGTCGGTTACTTTTACTCGGTTAAAATTTTCGAGTTGAGTTCATAGACTTCTTACGGTTTGCTGATAGGTGTATTTTAATTTGTCGATATTTGAATCCTCAATTAATTTAAAGTATTAATATCCAGTAATGTTTCTTAGCGAATTGTAGAGTGGTCCAGTAGCGCATGTAGTGCAATGCAAGTCTCTTTATTGTAACGAAACGTAATGTAAGTTCGGCCTGTAATGAGAATGAGAAATGAATTTTGTGCTGCTTTGGGTCGTCATCATTTTTCCGAGCCGGCTTTAATTTTGACCTAATTACTCAGCGTCAGTTGCTGAGCTGAACAGCTTTGCTGTCAGTTTTAATTTGACACCTCACTTCAATCATCTTACTGCCGATGAGTGGTTTATATCAGTTTCGGTCTGAGCATGAACTTTTACTTTTGGTTTTATCAATGTAAGCTTGGCGGCATTGACATTTGTAAATTTGATTGTCATGAATTAATTTAATCGTTTTGTTCTCTGTATTCCATTCGCATGAAAATTCAAAGGGCAAAGAGATCAAATTTTACTAAAAGAAGAAAAAGAAACAAAACAATGACTGATATAAAAGACGACAGCAGAAAGGGCTTCTGCCTTCTTACCCACCAACGCAACGTAATCATCTGCGCTAACTTAATGAGCTATATATCTCATTTGCCTTCGGTACTTGGTATGTCTAGCCTATTCAGCGCACCAAAATACCTTATTGCTCATGTATTTAGATTTAGCGAGACGTTTGATTATTAATTAAGTTAGCAAATGGTGCGGGTGGTGGAGGCCAAAATGTCACTTAAGACCCCTACCACTTAAGGCGCATGCAAATTCAATACGAATTCTTAGCAAGACATTTAGCAAATCAACATTCTAGCCTTTGAATCGAACTGCAATTTGAACGTTGGAGTTCTTTTTATTTACATTAGCTTGTGTATCCAGGTCACTGGGAATTTAAAGACAAAGAAAAATCTGGTCACAAAATTGACACGTCAATCGTCGACTCTGCAATTTGTCTTTCGCTCTTTGTGCGCATTGTCGCTTGCGCGTGAGTTGGTGTTAAAATAGGCGTGACTGGTCAGGTAACTGATCTGATACTCAGGCTAGAATACAAGGTAAACGGGAACATTTACTACGTCCTTTGAGGAGGAGCGGTCCTTGAATTGGAAGCAATGTTGTACACTTCAATTGTCACTCTCTACCTGGTTTGTTTTTTGCATTGTTTTGAACCTGTGCAATGTCGAAGTACAAGACACCCAAATGAATATGACAATCGCTCAAGCCTGACACGACGGTGTTTGCGGAGCTGCTTTCTGGTAAGAGATTTCAGTTTTGATCTGCAAGTTCTTAAATTCTGTCTACTAACAGTGACATTTGTACATGGGTGGAATTAACGTATTAATTGTGTGTATTAAAGTGTTCCCTGTAAGCCGGAATATACTGGACGGTCAATAGAATTGAAATAGTTGTTGAGAACTGTTCGTTGCAGCAAATTTCGTGATCATTTTCTTCAACGCAATAAATTGACACCTGAATTAAATGTTTCCCATTCAATTGCAGGTTGCAGCAAAAATTGTAGATGAAAACCCCTCCGAAATGCATTTTTCTTCTCTTAATTTATACAGTATACTGGGATCGATTTCGACTCGACTGTGTCTATTTAACTTTCATTGTGACTTCAATGACGTGTAATATTCAGGTTTGATTGCTATTGATCAAACCGTTGTCTTGTGGAACTTTTGATGACTTTGTTGTGAAAGTTACTTCTGCGATTGCAGCCTGCGGTAGACTCGGCTGCCACATAATTGAAACACGTCTAATTTCACCGGGCAAGTGCGATCTACGGAGAGTCAAATGTTACCTCATGATAGTTTTTACGCCGAATCCTAATGTCATAATGGGTGGAAGCCTTGATCGGCATTTCATCTGGTTATTCCAAGGGTGTGGTATCTGTCTTTACTAAAGACACGTGCAATTATTTACTTAAAGACTCGTTCGAAGCATGAGATTTTTCATGAACCGAACTATAAATCCCTGCTCCAGGTCGCCCGAAAATATTAATTTCGATGGTTTAGTGATTCATATTTGGACCTCGATTTTACAAGAGATGTCCAAACATTATTAAGATTCATTGGCAGATAACGTCAGCTGAACAAATCAGGTTCCCTTTAGGCTAGAATAATCATAACTATTTAATGGATTTTCCTGCTCGCGTGTTCCGGTTTGCTCAGTCATATTTACCAAGTCCACTTTCTCTTAGATCAAATCATTAGTCAAAGCAAACGTGTAGTCCAAACAAAGAACATTGAGAGATGTATTTTGCGCACTGTATGTAAATGTAAAGGAATACAAGCATTTAACTTTGTTCCCTAATTTCTTTCACACGCAAGGGGTCATTTTATTTATTTATAGCATTCGTACGTACGTGAATGAATGTGACAAACATTTTCCCCTTCTGTGAATGAGTTTCTGTGCCGACACAAACTCCAGAATATCAGGTGTCGGTATTACACGACAACAGCAAGTTTTACAGAAACAGTGAGCTTGGCCCAAAAGGAAAAGGAAATCACAAATGCCACCGCCTGTTGGGTTTTGGTCTTATATGCCTAATGATGGAACTGAAAGTTTAAATGAGCCTTGACATTTGCAATGAGGTGTAAAAGGTTGAAACGGAACGTCCAAGAAGATTCATTCTCTTTACGAAATTTTACTTTGATATTTATAACAGTAGTATATGTCTAACAAGACGTGACAAACTTTGCCATGTTCCGGCGTGCCACTGTATCTTTTTAAACGTGAAGTCAAACTTTCAGAACTATGCACCAGTGTTATAGGGACCGTGCAGCAAGTTTTTGAGTGGGAGAAAGAGGGGAGGGGGGGGGGGGGGTGGGGGCCTAAAAGACAACGGGTGGACGGAATTTGCAGGAGGGGAGGTTACATGCTTAGGAATTTTTATTTAATTCTCTAAACTGACGGAGAATGCGATTAACCGATTAAAATATTAATCGGTTTTTTACACATCTTCAGTGATGTTGCTATCGGGTCTTAAAATTTACCATCACTAAATTGAAATACCATAGCTTGCGTCGCAGACAGGCAAAACCGCGACACGTCCGGCTGCAACGCAGGCTAAAATACCATAGACTGTTATACTACAGATATCAACCTTTAATTACTATTATAACTAAGCCAGAAATCCAACGACTTTGCTTGAGCTGCCTTGAACTCAACGCTGTATAATTAGCAATCACTACTTGCTTTGTCTAGTCTTTTCAATGCAACAAAATACCTTATGCCCATGTCTTTAGATATAAAGAGACGGTTGTAAGCTAGACAATTAGTGGAGGCCAAAATGTCACCCATGGTATTACGCATATGCAAATTTATCACGAAATCTCAGCAAGACATTTTAAGAAATCAACATTCTACTTTTGAATCGAACTGCAATTTGAACATTGAAATTCTCTTTTGTTACATAGGTTTGTGTAACCAAATCTCTCCTTGGAGTAAATAGACAAAGAAAAATCTAGGTTTATGAATTGTGACGTCAATTGTCTGTCATCCGACTTCCTCTCTTTGTGCGCATTGTCGCTTGGCGTGATTTGATCTTAAAATAGGCGTGACCCTTCACGTTACTGACCTGAATACCTGATACTTAGGCTAGAATACAAGGCAAACGGGAACATTTACTACGTCCTAGTGAGGAGTGGCGTTCCTAGAATTGGAAGCAATGTTGTACACTTCGGTTGTCACTCTTTGCCTGGTTTGTTTTTTGCACTGTTTTGAACCTGTGCAATGCCGAAGTACAAGACACCTGAACGAATACAGCAATCGCTCAAGCCTGACACGGCGGTGTTTGCGAAGTTGCTTTCTGGTAAGAAAGATCTAAGTTTTGATTTGCAAGATCTTAAAAATTTCTGTCTCACTGACAGTGGTTTTTGTACAGACAACTGCAAAGTACAGAGGTGGAATTAGCCTTCTTCTGTGTGATGAAGTGTCCCCTGTCGTGATCTTTTCGTTGCAGCAAAATGCGACCAAATCCCCTTCTCGTACGAGCCATGTGTATGTGTCGTATGTACTTGAATTGGGAATTTCGTATGTTCTCCGACGCAATGAGTTGACACCTTAAGTGATTGGTTCCCATTCAATTGCAGGTTGTAGAAAAAACTGTAAGTGAAAACCCGTGACAAATGTCTATTTATACAGCTACGGGAATCGATTTCGACTTGGCGGCGTTTATTTGACATTAATGTAAATCAATGACGTGCAATAATCAGGCTTGGTTGTCACTGATCAAATCGTTGTGTTGTGGACCTTTGCAGTTATTACTTCCTGATTATTTAAGGTTAATTCTGCGATTACTGCCTGCGATAGACTGAAACACGACTAATTTCCCTGGGAACGTGGAGTCTAGCGAGAGTCAAATGGTACTTCATGATAGTTTTCTCGCCGAATCTTAATGTCATAATGGGCGGAAGCCTCAGCATTTCAGCTGGTGTGGTACTTGACCTTTACTAAAAACAAGTGAAATTATTTACTTAAAGACTCTTTTGAAGCATGGAATTTTTCTTGAGCCGTGAACTATAAATCCTTATTGCAGGGCGCTCAGACATACTACGTTCGACGGTTCATTGAACCAGATATGAACCTCGATTTCACACGAGTCCAAATCTCTGATTATCAAGATCCACTGGAGATAACTATCGACTGAACAAATTAGGCTCCGTTTGGACTAGAATTATCACAACTATTTAATGGTTTTGCGCTACTTGGTTGTTCCGGTTGCTCCGTCATTACCGATAATTCACTTTCTTTAAGACGAAGTCATTATTCAAAGCAAAAGTGTAGTCCACAGACAGACAAGAGGCGTATTTCTAATAGGAGGTGTTTTATTTGTTACTTTTGGCATTCGCCGGTACGTACTTGAATTTAATGTGACAAGGATTTACCGCTTCTGCGATCCGTGACGACGCAAATGTCGGCCTACATGACAACAGGAAGATTAAGTGAGCTTTGACTTTGGCCAAAAACGAAAAGGAAATCACAAATGCCGATGCCTGATAGGTTTTGGTCTTATTTAATTTGCCTAATGATGGAACTGAAAGTTTAAATAAGTCCTAACATTTGCAATGAAGTGTAAAAGGTTAAAACAAGACGTCAAAGGAGATTCATACTATTTAGGAACTTTTAAGGTTAAGTTGTACAGAGTATAATACAATCAGTCTCTTTTATAGTGTAACGAAACGTAATGTAAGTTCGGCCGGGCTGTCAGAGTTTGCTTTGGGTCGTCATTATTTTTCCGGCTTTTGATCTCCATTACTCAGCATCAGTTGCTGAGCTGAACAGCTTTTTATTGCTGTGAGAGTATAAGTTATCATTTTTGGTCTGAAGAGGAGGCGTCCTAAACTTTTGTTTTCAAGTTAAGGCGGGGGCACACGCGAAGGCGGTTTTGACGTCCCTTAACACGGCCTTTAATTTCTGCCAATACCTAGGTCACGTTTCAAGCAACGGTAAATCTCTATGCTTATAACCATAACCACAGTTTGGCGGTTTTGTGTGAATTTTTGTGTGATTTTTGGACATTTTGGGAAAGAGATATTTTTTCTCAAAGGCCGGGATAGGTTAAATTGAGGAAAGTATGAAGTATTGAAGATTTGATGGATTTTGGATTTTAGTAGACGGATACCAAACAGTCCCCTTCAAACCTGGGGCTCTCATTTTGGGGTGGTCAACTGTCTGGTAGTGTTTCCAACCCATTTTAATCCTAACCGATTCTCTTTTAATAATACTTCAAATTTCACTCCTTTTTCAGTTACCCCGCCTTAATGCGAATGTGGCGGCACTGACATTTGTAAATTACAATTTGATTCTCAATATATTGCCTGGATTACATTTATTCGTTTCAGTTCCCTGTATTTCATTCGCCAGGAATTTAAAGGGTAAAGAGTAAAGTGCGTAAAGTTTCCAAAAGAAAAAAAAAAGGGAGAAGGAGAGAGATAAACAGAGAAAGAAAACAGAAAGAAAATTCTGATTGGTATAAAAAATGCCGGCAGTCTGGGCTTCGTCCCTCTAACCCACCAACGCAACGTAATCATTTGCGTCAATAGCACTTATATCTCCTTTCCTCCGCTACGTGCTTTGTCTAACCTCTTCAGTGCACAAAAATACCTCAATTCTATTGCCCATGTATTTAGATATAGTGAAACGGTTGATTGGTTAAGCTAGGAAATGGAGGCTAAGATGTCACCCATGACATTACGCATATGCAAATTCAGTAGGAAATCTGGCAAGACATTTCAGCAAATCAACATTTTAGTTTTAAAGCGAAGTACAATTTGAACATTGGTCTTTTTTGTTGTATAAAACTGTGAATCCAAGACTTGGATCGAGTTTATAGACAAAGAAAAATCCAGGTTTATGAATTGTGACGTCAATTGTCTACAGTTCGTCTTCCTCTTGTTGTGCGCATTGTCGCTTGCGCTTGATCGATTTGGTGTTAAATTGGGCGTGACTCGTCACGTCGCTGACTCGAGTGCCTGATATCCAAGCTAGAATACACTGGGTGAAGGGTGATATTTACCACGTTCTGTGAGGAGCGGCGGTTCTAGAATTGGAAGCAATGCTGCACACTTCGGTTGTCACCCTTTGTCTGGTTTGTTTTATGCACTGTTTTGAACCTGTGCAATGCCGAAGTACAAGACACCTAAACGAATACAGCAATCGCTCAAGCCTGACACGGCGGTGTTTGCGAAGTTGCTTTGTGGTAAGAATGATTTCAGTTTTGTTTGCAAGTTCTTAAACACTGATTTCTGTATTACAGTGGAATCTGTACGGACAACTGCATAGTACAGAGGGGGAATTAACGTGTTGTGCAACGAAGTGTACCCTGTAAGAATACCTGACGATCGGCACTCAATCCAAACAGTCTCCGTCGTGATCTGTTTGTTGCCGCAGAGTGTGACCAAATGCCTGTCTCGCGCCAGTGTATGTACTTAAATTAAATTTGGTGATGTTTTCCGATGCAATGACTTAACTCTCAAAAGAATATTTCCCATTCAACTGCAGGTTGTAGAAAAAAAAAACCGTTGGTGAAAACTCCTCGAAAATTAGGCATTTTTTTCTTTTCTAATTTATGCAGCTTTCGGAATCGATCTCCACTCGGCGACTTGGCGGTGTTTATTTGACTTTCATCGTAAATCAATGATGTGTGTGCAATATATTCAGGTTTGGTTGTCACTCATCAAACCGTTCTCTTATGGAACTTTTGATGATTAATTCATGAATAATTACTATTAATTCTGCGACCATAGCCTGCGCGCTATAGACAACTACGTAAATAAAACACCCTCATTTTTTTAATTTCTGGGAGCGTGGAATCCACGGAGGGTCAAATGTTATCTCATGATAGTTTTCTCGCCGTTTCCTAATGCCACAATGGGCGGAAGCGTCGGCATTTCACCTGGTTATTTTAAGTTTGTGTTGTTTGCTCTTTACTAAAACACGTGCAGTTATTTACTTAAAGAATCCTCTGAAGCATGAAATTTTTCGTGCACGAAACTACAAGTCCCTGTTCCAAGTCGACGAAAATATTACGTTCGACGGTTCAGGGATTCAGATTTGAACCTCGATTTCACGAGAGGAGTCCAAATCATTATCAAGATTCATTTGCAGATGTCTTGTTGCTTAACAAGTTAGCCTCCCGTTAGACTACAATGATCACAACTATATGGACTTTCCTGCTCGCGTCCTCCGATTTGCTCAGTCATATTTACCGACTTCGCTTTCTTTAAGATCAAGCCATTATTCAAAGTTAACGTGAAGTCCACAGAAAGACCATTAAGAGACGTTTTTATGACACTGTATGTAAAGATGGCTGTAAACAAATGCAAGCAATTAACTTTGTTCTCCTTTCTTCTGTACACGCCACGAGTTGTTTTATCTGTTGTTTTGGCCACTCGCACGTACATTTTCCGCTTCAATGATTGAGTCTCCCGACGCTTCACGCCGCAAAATCAAGAAGTAGTTGGCATTAATGTTTATGATGACAACAGGAAGTTTTAACGGAAACCGTAAGCTTTTACCTTCAGTTGGCCAAAAATGAAAGGGAAAGACAAATTCAGGGACCTTATAGGTCTTGGTCTTGAGCATGGAATTGGAAAAGCTTAAAGGAGCACATGCACTCACTGTATAATGAGTTGTTTTGAGCATGGAGAAAATTACCGTTATATTGAAGGAAACCTGAAAATAATGATGCAAAGGACCGCAAACGAAAAGCTGCCGGTTTGCGTAAGATCTGTAAAAGATCTGATCAGCCAAAAATAGAAAGACTAGAAAACAGTGATGCAAGGCTGCATCTGATACTACGTTGAAAGCTTAATGCCATAACGACATGATATAGTCTAAACTGAAAGCCAAGAATTGCAACCGTGGACAGCTGTTTCGAACTTCTTGGGTTTCGTCAGCATGGTGTAGCAAGTTATGAAGTAATCTGTTGATCATCCGCTAGATGCAAGTGGTGATGACCTCAGATGAAACTCAAATCCAAATATTTGCTGATTGGCCAATGTCATATGCAAAACGAGTGACAATGGATAACAGGAAAAATCCAAAATATTTTGTCGTTGTTGCGAAAAGGAGACTGCGGACAGACAAACCTGTCCCGTAGAAAAATCATGGCTAAATCATGTAAAATTGAGCAGCATATCGGATCTAAAAAGACCTACGGCGCCCAAAATACGGAGCAGTTTGGACTCTATCTTGTCGTTGTCCCGTTAAGCTTTCTACGTAGTATCAGCCTTGCATCATTGTTTTCTAGTCTGAAAATAATACTTTATAAAACTAGGCTATCTAAAAGATAGTAATGCTCGGCAGAATATTCTATTGATAATGACCTATTTTATACGCAGTGACTCATCTATAGCAGCGCGTTGCAAGACTTGTGCATTAAAGTGTAACATTTATTTCTCAAAGTGGTGTCAAATCGTGAGGAATCTGTCATTGGATACATCAACAACATGTATTAAGACACATCGATGGCGCGGCGAGGTGTAAACAATTGAGGATCGTGACAAAAAAGCACATAGTGATCAACATATATTATGTCTGGACATAAAACGGTACACATCACTGAACCTCCCTTTTACCAGATCGTAAAAATCGAAAGATGTGGCAAAAATTGGTGGGGCAGAAATCTAACTAATAAATTCTCTACTGGTACGTATTAAATGTCTCTACAATGCTGACAGACCGTGCCGAGGACGCGTTCGTCGCAATGAGTGAAAATGCTCAAGCTTTAGCCTAAGTTCATGTTTAGATGTAAAGGAATAGATCGCAACTATGAAATAAGCGTGTTCTATGGTTTCCGTTTGTTTAAATTATTCTACAAGCTTCCTTATTCTAAGTTCAAGACGTCACAATGGGTCCACAATAGATCGTTCGAATTTACAAACTTTCACATACTGCATTAAGAACAAACGCAAGAGTTATGAAAGTCAAGCACGATCTCGTTCACATCTTTTTACAGGCGAATCAGAGCAAAACCTAACCACCATTAAACGTTTCTCACTGGAATCCACACGAGAAGATGGCGTGACATCTTCGTGTAGTCTGGTGACGCCGCTGTGCACTCTGGTAATCAAAGGCTCCCTGAGCAGCTCATGGATGAATAGTCCAATCCCAAGTTGTCCAAGTTTACTTTTGCCCCTGTGGCAAAACGAGTCTTTGTGCGAAACTATTGGTATGAAAATATGATGTCACCTGTACAGTCATTCGCATGAAAATCAAGTGATTTTGGTGATTTTCATGGGAAACGTTTTGCACAAGCACTCGCTCTGCAAATGGAAACTCAGACGGTGGAAGTCAAAGTCTGCATACACTCTTTTTTGTTTTATAAGAAAGTTGTTTTTCTGGCTCAGGCTGAATATTCTTATTTTTCTGCCGATTTTAGGCTGAAAACATTCTTGTATTATTGTTAAATTATATTCTTATTCTTATTCCGTTTTAGAATTTATTGGTGTATCAATTATAAGTGTTTGGTATTTAGATCTGTATTGCGTTACATTGTACATGTGCTCCATCGCTTTTCGTTGCAGTCAGGGAGGTCTAAATGTTACGTCAAACGCCGACACTGGATATAGCATGATGGAAACGAAAGTACCCGATTTTGTTTCAACTATGTCAAGGACAATCAAGTGTAATCACTGCAGTAAAATCCTTGTGATATCAACATTGAAGCGTTAACCACCATATGTATGAACTCCATGTTGTCGGACAAAAAATTCGCCTTTCTAGTACCTCGCTAAAACCTGCTGAACCTACGCCACGAAGTGCCTAAGACAAAAACCATACTAAGCAGGGGAGGGATAGGAGAAACGATTTAATCCGGTTTTAATGAATAAATTAATCAGAATCGAGTGAGTGAGTGAGTGAGTGAGTGAGTGAGTGATCGAGCGCCATCCGATTGCCTTCTACACTCATGGATGTTACGTAACATCCATGAGCAAAAAGGGGCGGAGTACAGTCTGGTTAAATGCAATGCATTCTGGTAAATAGTGATGAACTCGAGAATTCGTACTACCTTTTATATATTCTTCTTAAATTCTGATTATGTTGCTGCTCGCTCGCTACGCTCGCTCCGCAGCAAAGAGATAATAATAAACCATAGAGGAACCAGGATGGATAAGGATGGAGAAAATTGACACGGATTATGTTGCGAGTTCGATGTTTTAAGTGGCAGGTAGTTTGTAGTCTGATCAGAACGCAGGGGTGTCGGAAACAACAACAAGATTATTTATTCCAGATGAACGCAGTAATTCCACACAAGACTTCGCAACAAGCACACGCTAAGCTTGTAACTACACTTGAACTCCGTCACTCTTGTATAAACGCACGGCCTCTGCCTAGATATCCACGTAACCTCTCTGTTACACTTTAACAAACACGACCTCTGTCACTCTTCAAAGCCTCCAAGCTTAACACGCGACCTTCGTCACACTTCAGTAAACACTACTGAGTCACGAGATTATTCTCTAAACACTCTTGGGAAATAAAACCATCTAAACACTACAGCGATTCGCTTATATACTTTACAGCAAAAGATTCTAGAACTTTCCGGCTATACTGAATAAAGTAACATTACAATAAGAAACTATTTACAGCAACATACGCAAACGGCTTAAAATAGAATTACTGAATCACGATGATACAGCACTAATTAAATATGCTAGAAGATTCGAGACGAAATTAGCATATTCGCGAATCTTCACGTAAGTCACGCACCAATTTATGTCTGACAAGACGTGACAAACTTTGATCTCCCTTCTTGCCATTTAATTGTTTCAAACGGGAAGTGAAACTTTTTTTGAACTAATGCACCAATGTTAACAATGTCGCTTGATGCTAATCTTTTGCTGTTTTTGGATTTTCCTTTTTTTAGTATTTGGCTTTCGGTTTTTGGTGAGAAGAAAAGCTTTTTTTCGGTTTTGGTTAGTTGTTCGCCTCGTTCTTATACCTCTTTATTTAACCTCTGTCAATCCGTGTACATCCACGTCGTGTGCCATATGGATAATAATCGATGCGTCTGGTCTATTCGGTCGCCTTAAAGTGGTACTATGACGAAAATCACATCATTCCTATTGAAGCCATTTTAAAACATAAACAAGTAATCCGTATGAGAAGAAAAATGCCGTTTACTTTTTTCAAATATCTCTTTTCGTTCCAGGGATATTCAAGTTTTTAAAATATGCAAATTAGCCAAGTGATGATGTCATATCCTCAACCGAATTTTGATCAAATATGATAAAAAAAGATATCTCAGCCAATTTCTATCAGAAATGTTTGATTCTTTGCAGTAAGATTCTACTAAAGGTTCTCCACAATTGCTACCATGGCAACATACTGGGTTCCAGACTTGCCCAATATTGAAGGCATTTCTGGTCACCTTCAACGTTCCATTTTGAAAAATTTTCGCGAAATCAATCGCTCACTCCGTCGACAAGTCCTCCTATCTGTGAACGTCACTCCGGTACTCTGTTGCAGCCACAATCAGTGGATTGAGGTTGTCCAATGCTTAAGCCTGCGTAGCAAACGTTCCCGTACAATGGACGTTTTGTTTTACCGCGTTCTGGCGCGGGCTCAAATTGGAGGGAGAGCAAAACAATCAACGAAGCATGGTC
>JAHPZR010053842.1:0-5000 GCA_019787425.1 Platygyra sinensis | reverse complement strand
AGGTAATCTTCAGTTTCATATGGAGCAGTAAGTTCCCAACTGGTTTTTGTGAAAGTAGACATGTGGTTAATTTACAGCTTTCGTTAGATCTATTCGTTATGTTGGGCTTGGCGAAAAGGAGACAGCCGGCGCCGGCTCTACCACCAGGTGGTGTAAATCCTGGTGAATAAACGGAGCCGATGTTGGCTTCCATTTCATCACGTTAATTTGGTTTTCAGAACCTTTTTTTGCGTTTCATGGTAGGCACTATACCCTGTACAGACGAGAACAAAGGCAACACCTTGTTACCAACTTTGAGACCCCCAGTACGTAATCAATATGAAAACTCAACAGAGTGGTATCTCAACATATCGTGGTATTCTTTACCAGGTAAGTCATCGTGTCAGATATTTATGGAAGTTCTTACAATGTCATTGGCAAAGATTTTATATGTTTTAAATAATACTTCACATTACTTGCAATATAATACTTGAACTACTTGCACCGCGATCCAAAGACTGCCGCGGTGATAAACACTTATTTTACTACGAAAATGCATTCGAACAGTAGTTAGATATCCGTAGGATGCCTACATTTCTATATTAATTAACTTTGTCGACTATCTCATACGATTGTACCATAGCTGGGTGTTTCTTTTTGATCCTAACTTATCCTCACAGTTATAGATTCTTTATTGAATACTCAGTTTTTGTTGATTTTTGGCAATTTCCGGAAGCTTTTCCATCATTTTACATTTATTCATTACTATTACTATGAAGCGTTAATTTGTCAACTCAATGGAGGTGACCATGCGTGCAGTGTGTAAATGATTACAAAGAGCCTACTGTTTAGTTGGATTCCATTGATAATTACATGACATACAATAAACGTTGTTGGTGAAGAAGAGGCGTTGTCTGGGCCATTTTTAGTGCAGAGTGCACTATTGGGATGGTTTGGGGGTTGACTCCGCTAAAGCACTATGCAGTAAGGCAATAAGGTGTAAACTTTAATGTTTGTTTAATCAATTAATTCCAATTAATCAATTAGCTTTGTTTTGAGCGGGTGGGGTAGGTACCTTTGATTGCTACGTAAAACATACCATACTTCCATTACTTCTTTCGTTACATCAGAAACCTATTCATGGTTCCAATATTCTCTTGTTATCCTTGTGGTACTATTCCGCTCTTAAGAATAAAAGCAATTTGCTCGAAGCGCATGCGCAGACTGATTAGCATTAGTGTTAACTATATTTTAGGTAAACGATACATTTCATACACAATTACACTTGGACGTTAAGTGGTTTTCCTTGTGGTAGAACACAACATGTAAGACGCATGCGCTCTAGTACTGTCAGCATGATACAATCCGTTCTCGAGTTCAGCATTCATGCGTCCGATACCACACTCCTCTTAACGGGCGATAGCAGTTATATTTTAGGTAATGTCAGTTTTCCTTTTTAGTGCAAAGAACGCTTTTGTGACAGAGTATCGTTTGGAATCATCCCTAGCTCGGTTAAAAAAATGTCGTGTGCTATTTTCAAACTATTTCGTGTTTGCTAAGTTTTAAAGAGGGAAACGAATGGATCTTCTCAGCCGCCTGTTTATTTTCTCCCCCCATGAAAGAGAACAAGAAGTTCACAAATGTATTCACCCTAAACATTTCCGAGTTAGCGACATTAAAAGTACTCGGTAGTAATGTCGTGACAAAAGAAACTTCTCAAATATTGCTGCAGACACTGTGGCACTTACGGATTAGTCAGTCTTTGAGGGGACTCGTTCACCGATGCAAGATATAAATAATATCGGTAAAGTTAAAACGCTTCTCAGTTGTCTCAATCGATATTGTTGTGTAGTTTGAACAAGTTTATTGTTAACACGATACCAACGGTGGCAACCTAATAAGAACGTGCTATTCCGAGACACGACGTGACTATTTGATAATTAAATTAGTGACTGTTTATGGATGATAGAAAATTTGCCTCTTGAATGAAACAAAATCATTCCTCTTCCATTTTTTCATAAGTTAATAACATTAGTTCATTTTTCTCCAGCAGGAAAAAAGCCAGCATATTTTCCTTTGTATGTTTTTGGAAAAACAAGAGTATCATGTTATAAACTTTGCGAGGAAAACAAAAGTATCAAGTTACAATTGTTGGCGTTGAAAAAATTAAATCATCACGTTTGCTAGTTCAACGTATCAATGAATTAAAAATAAACGAAATTCAACGTAAAACACCACAGTAAAATTTAAAGCCTTCTTGACAAACAGTAATTGTAAGTTATTTTTGGCCTTGAACTAAAAGGTTACATACGGGCAGCTGATGACTAAAAATGTACTTACAGTCCAGCATAACACTCTGCACTATCTGAGATTGTCTCACTAGTTGTTGATGTATTTACATTTTACTGTGATTTACACTACATCTGAACAATGGTACCGCTACTTACATTACTAACAAAACTTGTTACACAATGCGATTTTATACTCCACTTGCAATATAGTACGATACGATTACAGATGCTCACACTTCTACAACTTATACTGCTTACTCTACAATACAATACGATTACTTACATAACTTACGATTACTAATACTTACACTACTTACAATATCATACGATTACCAATGCTACTGATGCTCCTTGCATTGTTTAGATTTAATTTTACTGCTGTTGGTGTTGTAAGACAATGATAGAGTTATTTATTAGGGCAAAGATATCATGAGCGGAACTTCCGAATTTATCTCTAGCTGACCAGAATTCTACCCAATTTTAGTTACCGTAAAATAAGATTATTTATTAGAAGTTGGCACACACAAAAAAGACCAGAAAGGCCAGTTGGCTTTATTTACATGTAACTTAACCCTTGATATCCTTCCAAAGAAAATTTCGTGTACGTTCATGTACCTGTCATTTTGTACAAAGTCATGTAAGAACCGAGGTTACACGGAAATGATGTTCCTTTGTTAAAAAAATTCTTTGGTAGATTCTGCCAACTTTACGGGATACGGCATCTCATACATCTGTGCCTCTGATCAGGGAGGTGAAGAGGACTTCTTAGAGATGCAGAAGGTAAGCAATTTATCAATTTGAGGCTCGTAATTCTTCTTAGATAAGTTCTGCTACTGTAGTTTCTACATGTCTTGATAATACCGTTTTAAATCGATAAGCGAGACCATGCTTTCCTAGTGAAAGTCCATCTGCCAATTGGATGAAGAGGAAGACCATTTCAATTCAAATACAGTCGAACCACTCAACAACGGCCAGTTCGGGACAGAGGAAAGTGGCCGTTGTTGGGGGAAGGGAAGGGGGAGGGGTTAGTAGGGTGTAATATGACATCTGTTTTATCGGGGGTGAACCATTTTTCTTTTCAAAAAAATTCCATTTTTTAGCATGTATAGATCAAGACGTATCCATAAAACAGAAACTTTACAGAAAGAGAGACCAGCCACGCGCGGTATGGAGCAAGTTTGCTGCCGTTTTGTAATCAGAAAAAAATGAGGTTTTGTATACACTGGTCGTAAGTTAATGGTTAGAACTGGCCGTTGTCGAGAGGTTACTATGTGCCTTACTTATGTACGACATCCAGGACGACGCCTAGTGTAAAATGTGTTTCTATGTTACATTCATTTGGAACTATCCAGCGTGTCTGTCGATATTAAGGACGGTGCTTACTTTTGTTAGTGCGCACACGTTCTGCGCATCACGCAAGCCATGGTTTAAGCGCGCGCGCGCTGGGGTTGACATTGATGCAATCAACTAAGCCACCAAGCACACGATTAAAATTAAAGCAAAATTTTCCTACGGTGACCAAATCAATTTTAATGAACCTTTACTTAAACCAGGGAGACCAGAATAGCAGCATATCGCTGGCCACTAACTGTTAACGTCTTCCAGCTGAAAATCTAGCTGTTATCTTTCGAAAATTACACTGAAATCCAACTGCAAACTTGTACCGCGCGCAGACAAGCAAATGCCTTACTTACTAGGGAGGTGACAGGAAAAAATGTAACGGGCACCGTAAAAGCTTTGCAAAAAAGATCAGTAACTTTCAAAAACGCGTGGTTACCCCTACATTTTTTGTTGCCAAATGGAAGCGGCAAGCCTATTCAACTTGTGATTAGTTTCTGGTCGTGAGCAAAAGGTATTTAGACTGTATTTTAACGGAACCAGAGGAAGGCTGTCAGAGACGTTAAAAGCGATTTTGCAACGATTTTGTTACTAAAAACGATACGAAAATGATTTTAATGTTACCATTTGCCATTTAGTTTAAAGATCTTTTTAAATGTGTTTGCCTTTCTGCATGTAAAGGCGAACAGTCCGGCACAGTTATCAAATTTGATAACCTGGACCAAAACAAACTATTAGCCAATCAAACACCAAGTTTAAGTTCACATGACACGTTATCATAGCAACCAACTTCGCGGCTCGTATCGTTAGTAACTCAAGGAAATACGACCATATTTCCCCTATCCTTAAAGATCTAAAGTGGCTACCTGTAAGACAGCAGTTGTATTATCGCCACGCAATTATGGCCTTCAAATGTATGTCAGGGTGCGCACCAGCCTCTTTATTTTCTAAATATATCCAAAGAGCTACGATCACCAAGCGTACAACGAGGAACTCCCAGATGCTAAACATTCCTTTGTATAAAACAGCCACAGGGCAAAGAACTGTCTACTTCAGGACAGTCAAACTCTGGAATTCACTGGATTCTTTTCTTAAGTTGAAACCAACACTACAGCACTTCAAACGTTGCCTGAAGAGAAGCCTTGTCTCAAATGTTTTTGCGACTTAATTGTTCTACATTTGTTGTTGTTGTTTTTTTTTTGTTTTGTTTTTATTTATTTTATTGATTATTTTTAATTAATAATTGATCAGTTTCATTATGCCATTTTACTTACTAGTTGATAAGTTGATTGATTTATTTGTATAGTGATTGAATTATGTATCATGTATATATAGTATTAATTATCTCTTTATTCTGAAAAGCCCATTTGGGACGAATAAAGTATGTATGTA
>JAHPZR010053839.1:0-12355 GCA_019787425.1 Platygyra sinensis | reverse complement strand
GTACGATATGAAGCAACAACATCAATAAGGATGTGCTACACTGACTAATGTTGAACATTGTCAGCACTGAACGTACTTGAACAATTTGCAACGTTCTGTTGAGCTATACATAGCCCGAAGAAAATACGCACACTGATTGGTGAAACGCCATTCCCCCAATGAGACTTGCCGCAGGGAATCATGGTAGTTGTATTAATCACTTGTGCGAGATCTTGCATACAACTACCATGATTCCCTGCGCGCAAGTCTCATTGGGGGAATGGCGTTTCACCAGGGAATGGGATATTAGATTATAAGCTTGAGATATTTCTATATTTTGCGGCAGTTGACGAAGGTGTAGGCCGAGTTAACTATCAGGCATAGAAATCGAGTGCATGCAAATAATCTTATTATTTTAGTATAATCTCTCAACAAACTCCTAAAAAACACAAAGAAGCGGCCTCCAGTTTGTAAACAAGCGCACACTGCTACGCTACTCAGTAATCACATAATACCATTTGTGATAAAACGCTAGAAGATTTATACTAAAACTCGAAAGATACTCAGAAGTTGTCGTAGTTCCATTGTTCGTTATTTCTTTGGGCTGTTTTCTAAAAAACGATAAATGTTTTATTTGTTTCTCTCGAGGTTTAGTATAAATCTACTAACGTTCTATCACGAATGCCGCACTCTGATTGGCTATACTACCCATTATCTATTTAAACAATAATGTTGAGGAACTATCGGCTGATAGTTGCCCCGCGGAAATTTGATGTTCTTAACACAAATATTTGCCCGAGAAGCGAAGCTTCGAGGGCAAATATGCTAGTTTTAAGAACACTAAATCTCCAAGGGGCAACTATCAGACCGATAGTTCCTCAACATTATTGTTTAAATAGATACTGGGTAGTGTAGCGATAGTTCGAGACAAAAACACTTTGTTGTTCACCACTAAAGTTTTTCCGCACGCCAGTTCAAAACTCATATTGAGTTATTTTGAACTTTTTTAGATGAAAGCTGTCAAAGTTAAATGTAAAATTTGAGAAAGAAAACGGACAAAAACCCACTTATGCAATTTCAATTGTTTATTTTCTTTAAGTCTACTTGTTTACAGAAAAATTTTCACGGACCACTACTATCCATCCGGGTATTTTTCCTCGGACGGGCACTATTTTTGAGAGCGAAGGGTGTAATTGTTTTAGTATCATTTAACTAGTCGGACAGAAAAGGGTATAATAAAGTTAGCAAATGCAAGTTGAAATGTTTATTTGGGAATATAAAAGCGAAAGAAAACCCGGCGAATTTCGCTGCTCGAGGACTATTACTAATAGACCTAGTTGGGTGATACTTTGGGCTGATAGTGTCTCCTAGGATGAACACTATCGCGTCACGTGATCAATTTAAACCAATAAGAATCGGAGAAAATTTAGTGGCGAACTATATAACAATTATTCCATGAGCCCGCGTTGGATATGAAGTGATAAAATAACCAACAAGCGCGAAGCGCGAGTTGGTTATAATCACTTCATATCCAACGAGGGCGAATGGAATAATTGTTTTAGTAAATTCTCAAACCGGGTTTTGCCGCCGATTCTTTTTTCCACAATTTTACAAAGAGAAAAATTTTAAACTTGGCGCACTATTTTCCATATGACGTAAAACTCCGACTATTGGCTCATAGTCGGAGTTTTTTAGCCAATCAAAAAGCTAGAAATGCAATAGTCGGAGCTGAGAATTTACTAAAATCAGATAGCGAGTAGCGTAGCAGTGTGCCCTCTTTAACAAAATGACGGCCGCATGGCGTTTCCGAAGTGTCTGAAGAGGATATAGAGAAAGTTTAATTTGAACGTCTGGTAGATTTATACTAGAACAATTAGATTATCTGCTCTCGAGGGAGGCAGCGTGGCCGAGAGGTTATCAGCTAGCGGTCACAAACGGGATTTGAACCCATGACCTACAGATTTCAAATCCCGTTCTGACCGCTCGCTGATATTGTTCTCGGTAGCCCTGAGTTCAGCTTCTCGGCTTCGCTTGTAAATAGGTAACTGGTCTGCCTCCCGCCAGTTGGGAATCTTATCCTAGTTATGTTTACTTGAATATATATTTATCAGTTTGCTTCAGTGCATTGGTCCTGAAAAGCCCCAATATAGGGAGTGGCCAATTACGTATTCGTGAATACATACACACACTTACATATGCATATATTTCTATGCATGATAGTTGACTCAGGCGGCGGCCTCGTCAACTATTTAACAATTAGATTATGAGCTCGAGATCTCTATCGCGCGATAGAAATCGAGAGCGAATAATCTAATTGTTTTAGTATAAATCTACTAGTCGTTCAAAACTTTTATCTAAACTCTCGTCACAGACACTTCAAAAACACGAAAAAAGCGGGCCCCAGTGCACGCAGCTACGCTACTCACTATCTATCACAGAATAGAACGTGAGTAGCGTAGCCAATCAGAGGGCAGCATTCGTGATAGAACGCTAGTAGATTTATACTAACACGTGATAGAAATCTCGAGCTCATAATCTTATTGTTTAAAGGGACACAGTCAGCTGGTGCACATGCGCATTAGATACCATTTCATAGCTAATTTGCATATAGCAGAGGCGCGATCAATACTGTTTTTAACCAGATATGATAAAAGTAATATAGGAAGAGCAAAAGGACGCTCAAAAACAGGTTTGTGAGTAAACGATTGAAAATCAAGCAAAACACTGCGAAAATTAAATCAGATTTCTAGATGAACTTTGATTTCGGGTTGAGGTGAACTTTTTCAAAGTGAGAAAACTAGTGTCCAGTTCAGCGCGGTCCCAAAGCTTACTGTGTCCCTTTAATAGGTAAAGCCGCGGAAACACTGGTCTTTGTACATATCTTCCTACATCAAATCTTGACCTGACTCATTGTGCACCAGTTAATTCTAGGCCCATGAAATGATTACTCCTTTCGATGTATTATTCTTATTTATTCTCTTTTTCCCATTTATGACAAATTTCTTTGCTTCTGTATGTAAAATACACTACCCAGGAATTGTGCCACCCTAAATTTTCGTAGTCAAAACTCGCCTTATCCAGCGATGGCACATTCAGTTACACGACGGACTGGGAACGAAAGTGCATCAGTCATAGCATTTACTGAGGAATTTAAATGGTTTACACCAACAGCTGTGAAGTGAATGCTTTAATTATGTTTTATAATAACGAGTTGGGTTATCCTGACTGACGCTGTCAGGTGTTCATGTTATTCCGGCACTGGCATGTTGCATTTAACCTTTATTTGTTATATTTTGTTTATGGATGTAGATCAAATCAACTCTTTAATTACTTATCTACAATTGAAAGCGCTTCTAGATTAATACTAAACTGCTCTCAGTCGCGGCACTGTTTTGTACATACTATTTCTTGTTTTAGTTTTCTTATTGGAAATAAAGTACAAACTAACTTCCTTCCGTTTGTCTCCGCAATTTGACTTTTTGTGTACGACAACGGATCATCGCTCAAAAAAGGGATCTAGTTTGTCATTACAATATCAAACATTCATCCAAAATGTTTCCCCGTTTCTGATTGGTTAAAACCACACTCACAATTCACCGTAACCAGCTGCTGTTGACCAAATTTGAAATGAATCTTTGTCCTATTGAACCGATAACGTCAAAAGTGCAACCTGCTGCAGATTATTGAATTATTGACCAAAAAACCTGGGGACGAGATTGTGTTATTTTTGATGAGCAGATGAACAAAGAGCGAAATGGCGAAACTCCTTTGAGAACGGGGAAATATTTTGAATGAATAATAAAGCAATTATCGAATTCGGCTTTCGTAGGATATGAAGAATTCTGCAGATCTCGGAGGGTATTATCCACAGAGGCCTTCATCCTCCTTGATCTGCAGAATTCTTCATATCCTACGAAAGCCGAATTCAATAATTGCTTTTATATAATAACCAAATCAATGCGCGCGCTCTGATTGGTCAATCAGCTATGGTTTATTGTGCCGGTAAACCCACGGAAAAATCGCGCGTCTTCTGAATTATTATATAAAAACAATAGACCACACGTTTCTATGGTTTATAGGCTGATAAACCACTTAGGATGTTGGTAGAACACTCGAAGAATTCGTAAATCACTCGCCTGTGGCTCGTGATTTACAAATTTTTTTCGTGTTCTATCAACATCCCGCGTGGTTTATCAGCCTATAAACCATAGAAACTTGTGGTCCATTGCTTAAATATTGCATGGTAGATTACTAAGCTGCATTAGTTCTTTTAGTAAGAATAGATCACAACATAACTTACAAGTCTTCTTATGTTTGCGCCAAGCTTTGACAAAATGATATGTCTGATCAAGGCACGGTCGTGCATCTTGGAAGTAAATGGCCTTCATTTTCTGTCACACGTAATTCTTGTTATTCGAATTCCAGTTGTCTGTTGAAACAATCTGGCTTGTTTATTTTCGGTTGATTATTAACTCTTATTTTTACTCCTTAGAAAACTTTCATTATAATGTTTCCTATAATTGTGTACGTATATCAGAAAGATAACTTCTAAAATATCTAAGTGCCATACAACTAAACTGAACGGAGTTCAGCTTACCCGGCCGGAGTTGGCAGCTGACATAAATACTAATTGTTAATTGTGATATTATTCATTGAATTTGCAGCTACCTGCAAAAGCCAAGAACTTCACGTTTTTGTTCTTCAGACGGAGATTTTCTCAATTTTTTCAAACACCAGTTCAGCCACCAATTTTAGAAGAAGCAATGTATCATCACATTGGGAGACGGAATATTGTATGATAATTAAGAGTCCTATTTAATACTTTTTTGAAAAAAAAATTACATTCAAATTCAACAGACTCATTTGTTTTAAGCAACAATATCCAATAATCAGTTTCTTTTTACATCCAATAAAAAGCTGCCAGATTTGTATACAAAGGGTATTTATTTCATTGAACATCTAATAAATAAAAAACATTCTGCAATGTTTTGTTTAACGTACCACTCTAATAACGGCACGCGTTGCTTCCAAATCCAAAATACACGTGTCATGCATTTGAAGTTTGCTATTTTGCTTCACGGACCTCAGTAGAAAGAACAAAGGATTGCTGCTACTCATTCCACATTACAAGAGCCTCTAGAAGAGTAGAACTATCTCTAAATTCTGGTTTAAACTTTTTCAAGATGTTCCGTTCTTGGTGGCTATCGCTGTTAATCTTAGGCATTGCCGTAAGTGTAGTTTTATCACACGATGATCTGCCGCCCGGACATTCAGAAGACGAACACGACGAAGAACCCGAAGATCAGGCAGACGAACAGCATCCTGATGAAGACGAAACTGAAAATGAAGAGAAAGACGACAGCAACGAGGAGGAGGAGGAGGAGGATAATGATCAGGAAGAAGAAGACGAGAGTCAAGGAGATGAGAGTGATGATGATCAAAGCCATCTTGAACACGATGCTTTTCTGGGTAAGTAACATGACATGTAAAGTATAATCAACTAAAATGCGGAAATAATTCATGATTTAAGTTCGATTTAACTCTTGCCGTGCGGAAGAAAAGAACGCAACTTCTGAACTAATTAACAAGGTCAAGTCTTGATGATGTTTACTTTAAGTTTGCCATGACAAGTATGAACATGGCAAAAGAGAGGCCTAAAACTGCAGTTGTTTTCAGTTGAGTTAGAAGGAAACTTGTTTGGCGAATTTAAAGTTTATTTGATTTCTTAAACTCTCACAGCCAAAAAATTTTGAAGCTAAAGTTTCAATTAATCGTAAGCAGACTTGATGACCGCTGAAATCCAGTCACAGTTTGCTCCAGTTAAAGCTGAAGGTCCTAATAATAATAATGAAACATAAGGTTTGTGTGACTGTCGTGAAATCGCCGAAAAGGTGGAGACTCGCATAGGATCGTTCACGTTTTTGATCTATATTCCATTTCAGTGTGTGATAAATAATTAAACGCTTTAAAAAGTTACAAGGCTGTTTTACAAACTAAAGAGAAGCAGGTGTTACGAGAATCTAAGTGCTGTGTTGCAGGTGATTTTTAAAAAGTACATGCAAGCGTGTGTCACTTTAAGGTTACAAAGGACCAAGTATATCACTAGGGTGGGGATGGAGGGGAAGGCCGGATGGTATACTTAGTAGTAAAGAAAGGATCGAAAGGTCACGCTCTGATTGGTCAAAGGTTTGGTAACACTTTCCACAATATATACTAAAACAGTGGATAGCGTTGAAGGCGCTCTCTGATTGGCTATTTAAACTACGACTATCCTTTGCTATTTACCTCCGCGCAACTCGGGAAAAAATGGCGTCCCAGTTTGCATCCGTGACAAGGGAAGAAATCGTCAAGATTAATTTTTTTGTGATGTATATTATCTCATTGTTTTAGCATATACTAAAACAGCTATTCACCTCAGTTTCGGAGGCTAGTGGTGAACGCCGCTTAACGACTCTTTAAATATCAACCGCTAGCCACCGACACTGAGGTGAATAGTTGTTAACCTTCCAATGGATAGCGTAGTTTGTTTTGTCAGCTACGTATCCACTGACCAATAGCATTATCCGGCCTTTGGACAACTGGGTCCAGATGCTAGAATGATATTGCAGTATTCAATATTGTCTCATTGTGGAATAAATATCTCATACTCTGTTAGGGGATAACTACACCGAATTCAAAGGACTCTCACCAGAAGACGCCAAAACCAAATTGGCGCAGCTTATAAAAGATGAAGTTGATTTGAACAAAGATGGACTCTTGACTGAAGATGAGATCAGACAGAGGTTCCATGTAACTACAAAAGAATACAGAAAAAAAGAAGTGATGGAAACCATGAAACAGCACGACGAGGGTAAGTTTGTACATGTCAATACTACAGGGAGAGGAGTAAGTCAGTGACAAAACATGGATTAAAACGGTTTAAAATCATTTTATTAGAAATGAAGGTACCTTGGTTGGTCGTAATAAACTCTTGACGTCCCAAATGACTGCATGGCATGAGAACAGGCTGTGACAAGTCAATTGCCTCATGAGGTAGTGGCTCAGTATAAGACGTTTGACGTGAATATCAAACCAAGAAATATCTGTTTGTGGTAAAAAGCAAAGACTGAACATCTTCAAAATAAATATCATTAAGTGAGCTTTTGTTGTCCTTTATTCACAGATAAAGATGGAAAAGTATCGTGGGAGGAATTCAAGAAGGGTCACTTCTCTGATGATGGCAAAGACGACGATATCAAGGAACAAATGAATGAAGATGAAGACAAATTTAAATTTGCTGATGAAGACGGAGACGGCAAATTAGATTTGGAGGAATACTTGGCATTTTACCACCCTGGGGTAAAAAGAAACGTGCTTTTCTTTGAATAGTTAGATAAAAAATAAATTTCTAAAGGGTGATGTTTTTATTGGTGTAGGATAATCCAAGAATGGCAGAGTTTACAATAGAAGACAGCCTTAAAAAACACGATAAAGACAAGGATGGACAGATATCAAAGAAAGAATTTTTAGGTGAGCTGATCATCTTGGTCTCAATAAAAGAGCTAGAGAAAACTTTTCTGTCATTGATTTAAAACACCAAGATTAGCTTTCCTGTTCACCCACCGCTTGGGTCACCTTTTTAGTGAATGATCTCAGATTGTCAGCCATTGTATTTTGTCCAATGTTGAACGGACGAGTCCTGGAAATGACTTGATGACGTCGCTTTCGAACTTTGAGAAATTGTCATAAATGGGAAAAAGAGAATAAATAAGAATAATACATCGAAAGGAGTAATCATTTCATGGGCCTAGAATTAACTGGTGCACAATGAGTCAGGTCAAGATTTGATGTAGGAAGATATGTACAAAGACCAGTGTTTCCGCGGCTTTACCTATTAAAGGGACACAGTAAGCTTTGGGACCGCGCTGAACTGGACACTAGTTTTCTCACTTTGAAAAGTTCACCTCAACCCGAAATCAAAGTTCATCTAGAAATCTGATTTAATTTTCGCAGTGTTTTGCTTGATTTTCAATCGTTTACTCACAAACCTGTTTTTGAGCGTCCTTTTGCTCTTCCTATATTACTTTTATCATATCTGGTTAAAAACAGTATTGATCGCGCCTCTGCTATATGCAAATTAGCTATGAAATGGTATCTAATGCGCATGTGCACCAGCTGACTGTGTCCCTTTAAACAATAAGATTATGAGCTCGAGATTTCTATCACGTGTTAGTATAAATCTACTAGCGTTCTATCACGAATGCTGCCCTCTGATTGGCTACGCTACTCACGTTCTATTCTGTGATAGATAGTGAGTAGCGTAGCTGCGTGCACTGGGGCCCGCTTTTTCGTGTTTTTGAAGTGTCTGTGACGAGAGTTTAGATAAAAGTTTTGAACGACTAGTAGATTTATACTAAAACAATTAGATTATTCGCTCTCGATTTCTATCGCGCGATAGAGATCTCGAGCTCATAATCTAATTGTTAAATAGTTGACGAGGCCGCCGCCTGAGTCAACTATCATGCATAGAAATATATGCATATGTAAGTGTGTGTATGTATTCACGAATACGTAATTGGCCACTCCCTATATTGGGGCTTTTCAGGACCAATGCACTGAAGCAAACTGATAAATATATATTCAAGTAAACATAACTAGGATAAGATTCCCAACTGGCGGGAGGCAGACCAGTTACCTATTTACAAGCGAAGCCGAGAAGCTGAACTCAGGGCTACCGAGAACAATATCAGCGAGCGGTCAGAACGGGATTTGAAATCTGTAGGTCATGGTTCAAATCCCGTTGTGACCGCTAGCTGATAACCTCTCGGCCACGCTGCCTCCCTCGAGAGCAGATAATCTAATTGTTCTAGTATAAATCTACCAGACGTTCAAATTAAACTTTCTCTATATCCTCTTCAGACACTTCGGAAACGCCATGCGGCCGTCATTTTGTTAAAGAGGGCACACTGCTACGCTACTCGCTATCTGATTTTAGTAAATTCTCAGCTCCGACTATTGCATTTCTAGCTTTTTGATTGGCTAAAAAACTCCGACTATGAGCCAATAGTCGGAGTTTTACGTCATATGGAAAATAGTGCGCCAAGTTTAAAATTTTTCTCTTTGTAAAATTGTGGAAAAAAGAATCGGCGGCAAAACCCGGTTTGAGAATTTACTAAAACAATTATTCCATTCGCCCTCGTTGGATATGAAGTGATTATAACCAACTCGCGCTTCGCGCTTGTTGGTTATTTTATCACTTCATATCCAACGCGGGCTCATGGAATAATTGTTATATAGTTCGCCACTAAATTTTCTCCGATTCTTATTGGTTTAAATTGATCACGTGACGCGATAGTGTTCATCCTAGGAGACACTATCAGCCCAAAGTATCACCCAACTAGGTCTATTAGTAATAGTCCTCGAGCAGCGAAATTCGCCGGGTTTTCTTTCGCTTTTATATTCCCAAATAAACATTTCAACTTGCATTTGCTAACTTTATTATACCCTTTTCTGTCCGACTAGTTAAATGATACTAAAACAATTACACCCTTCGCTCTCAAAAATAGTGCCCGTCCGAGGAAAAATACCCGGATGGATAGTAGTGGTCCGTGAAAATTTTTCTGTAAACAAGTAGACTTAAAGAAAATAAACAATTGAAATTGCATAAGTGGGTTTTTGTCCGTTTTCTTTCTCAAATTTTACATTTAACTTTGACAGCTTTCATCTAAAAAAGTTCAAAATAACTCAATATGAGTTTTGAACTGGCGTGCGGAAAAACTTTAGTGGTGAACAACAAAGTGTTTTTGTCTCGAACTATCGCTACACTACCCAGTATCTATTTAAACAATAATGTTGAGGAACTATCGGTCTGATAGTTGCCCCTTGGAGATTTAGTGTTCTTAAAACTAGCATATTTGCCCTCGAAGCTTCGCTTCTCGGGCAAATATTTGTGTTAAGAACATCAAATTTCCGCGGGGCAACTATCAGCCGATAGTTCCTCAACATTATTGTTTAAATAGATAATGGGTAGTATAGCCAATCAGAGTGCGGCATTCGTGATAGAACGTTAGTAGATTTATACTAAACCTCGAGAGAAACAAATAAAACATTTATCGTTTTTAGAAAACAGCCCAAAGAAATAACGAACAATGGAACTACGACAACTTCTGAGTATCTTTCGAGTTTTAGTATAAATCTTCTAGCGTTTTATCACAAATGGTATTATGTGATTACTGAGTAGCGTAGCAGTGTGCGCTTGTTTACAAACTGGAGGCCGCTTCTTTGTGTTTTTTAGGAGTTTGTTGAGAGATTATACTAAAATAATAAGATTATTTGCATGCACTCGATTTCTATGCCTGATAGTTAACTCGGCCTACACCTTCGTCAACTGCCGCAAAATATAGAAATATCTCAAGCTTATAATCTAATATCCCATTCCCTGGTGAAACGCCATTCCCCCAATGAGACTTGCGCGCAGGGAATCATGGTAGTTGTATGCAAGATCTCGCACAAGTGATTAATACAACTACCATGATTCCCTGCGGCAAGTCTCATTGGGGGAATGGCGTTTCACCAATCAGTGTGCGTATTTTCTTCGGGCTATGTATAGCTCAACAGAACGTTGCAAATTGTTCAAGTACGTTCAGTGCTGACAATGTTCAACATTAGTCAGTGTAGCACATCCTTATTGATGTTGTTGCTTCATATCGTACATCCAAAATGAAGGAAATCCTTTCCAAGCTCGACAGTGATATTTTTAAAGGATACAAAAGCGAGGAGCGTGTTCAGCAGCACTCTGAAAAACATCGAGATTATCATAAACAACAGTACCATCATCAAGAAATAACACGGCCAAAGAAGAAGAGTCGTCACAAGCACTCAGTCACCAGGCGCAGAATGGAATCTTCAATGGTAGTCTGAGCAATGTGACGCTGGAGGCACAAAAGGTAAAGCCTAAACAGCAACCTCAGAACAAAAATTACCATGTTTATGATCATCACCATAGGCATCATCATCGCCACTACCACCACCACCACCGCCGCCATCATCATCATCAGCAGCAGCAGCAGCAGCAGCGGCAGCAGCAACATGAAATTGAGACACACAAGGACGATACTGGTGAATACCAGATTCCAGCCGGAAATCATCCCCTCCAGTCAAACTCCAGTGCCCAGTACTCCTCCGTACAATACCCGTCTATCTATTATCCGACACCTTCTTCGGGCTCTGCCATGGCAGCACCGCCGCAGACCTACCCAGAAGAGAATTCCGTTATGCAGTTTTACCAGCAATCGTCCAATGGTTATGAGTACCATGCCGTGAAAAACGCTGACACAGCAGGCGCCGTTTGCCTTGATGGCTCCACACCAGGATACTATCTAAGACAAGGCTCCGTAGAGGAAACAAGAATTGGATCATTTACTTGCAAGGTGGCGCTTGGTGCGATAATGAAGAATCGTGTTTAGGTAGAAGTCGCATGCATTTGGGCTCGTCACTCTTTTTTAAGCCTCTGGGAAATCCTGGCGGGATTTTATCAAGTAGCAATAAAGAGAATCCTGAATTTCTACGACTGGAATGTAGCTTACCTTCCCTACTGCGATGGCTCGTCATTTGCAGGCAACAGATCGGACCCTGTCCAAGTTGAAGGCTCGTTGCTTTATTTCCGCGGGTTACGAATTCTGGATTCCACCATATCGGAATTGTTGTCTGACACGAATCTTAAGGAAGCCAATCATGTTATTTTCTCTGGTACCTCAGCTGGAGGACTTGCTGTCATGCTTCATGCTGACTTTGTCCGTTCTAAACTTCCCAAGCAAGTACACTTTCGCGCCTTGGCTGATTCAGGATTTTTCCTTGATACAGCTTCACGCAAACAAAAAGGACAACGAAAATTCAGGAAGATAATGCAAAGTGTGTTCAAGTTGCATGACTGCACGGATGGAGTTCCGCAACACTGCGTCAAAAACACGTCCGGCAGAAAGCTTTGGAAATGCATCTTTCCGCAATACTTTCTACGCTTTGTCAAAAGCAGTTTGTTTGTGGTGAACCCTTTGTACGACTCTTGGCAGCTTGGAAATATCTGGGAAATTCCTTGCGCCCATCATCCATACTCGTGTACAAAGAAAGAACTGAAGCAGATCAAGAAATTCCGAAAAACCACATTAAAAGCCATGAAGGGTGTAATAAAGGGTTCATCAAACATTGCACTGTTCGCGGATTCGTGTATTGATCATGGTCAAGTCATATTTAATGCCCAGTGGAACACTATTAAGGTCATGCGCAAGTCCATCGCATCATCGTTTTATAAGTGGTACCTTAAGCCTAGGAAGGACATGTACTTTATTGATGAAGATAAATATCCAGCCAATCCGACATGTGTAACCAAGGATGTTGATAA
>JAHPZR010053836.1:0-54329 GCA_019787425.1 Platygyra sinensis | reverse complement strand
CAGGCATAAAAAGAGCTACAGAAAACAGACGAGGTAAGTTTACATACTTTATGTTTTTGAAAACTATACATAAAAATGCCGCAAGAAACACATTTGTGGCCTTCCACACTGTACATAGTTTTTTTAATTTATTTTTAAAACATTATGGTAAATTACTTATCCATTATTGTAAATAGTTGCCGAAAATGCTTTTGAGGAGCAATTATTAAAGATTATCGTTATCACAACGAACGTTTTGATCAAACACTATGCCATACACTGTTTTATAGAGCGCTCAAAATCGACGGTTGGAAAAAGACTGGGCGGTGAAACGGTCAGTCCGCTCTTCCTTTTTAACCCACTTGTAACGTATTAAAAAAGACCTTTTTGATATGTTTGGCCCACTACTGAATACTATTTTGTCTGTTAGAATATCACTTAAAGACGGACAATTTCGAATATTCTTGACATTTAAATCAAGTTGTTAATGCCAGATATAGTCATCTGATATGGATACAAGTTAAAACGCGTGTTTGAACATGTTTATTTAAAGGGAAAAAAAACGAAAAATAATTCATGCAAAATGCTCCTCGTTCTCTGCTCCCCCTACCCTCCTCATGGGGTAGAGTTAACGGGAGCAGAGTCCACCCGCACGAGGAGCCTCCAACATCTCTTCGATGCGACTAACTTTAAGTAAGAGGCTTTGCCTCCCTTGTGGGAGGCATTTCTTAGACTTGCACGAGGCGTAGCCTCGTTTTGGTGCTAAGCTTGTTTTCGTCCTATAACGCCATGCAATTGATGTTTTCATTTGTTATCTTGACAGACGTGTTAAACTTGTGGTTTCTTCACACCTATTAGCTTGACAGTAGCTACAGCTTGAATGACCTTAAAAACTTTCTCTTAAGCATTTTCGTGGTAATCTGCTCAAATTTGAGTGAAAAAAACAGTGTCGAATGCAGGAATGTCCCGCTTATCATGACCAAGTTGTGTTTCACTTCTTGTTTCATGAGAATTCCACTTTACTCCAGTCTAAAGATCGATAGCTTTTTCATAACATAACAAAAAATTAGCTGGATATGTTATTTGGATATAGCAATAACACTTTGCGAGTTTGAGTTTCCCCTGAATTGCAAGGAACAACGTGATGTTTCACCGAGAGACAAATACGATACCAGAGAGAAGAGATTTCTTGCATAGACACAACTAGCGCGAGATCTTACTCATTCACAGCTCGTAATGTCCTGTTTTTGATCCCTGAAAAGCTCACCTTTTCCCATTGCCTCAGAACAAAAAAATGCGGCAAAAAAGCTGTTGATTTACATAGAAGAGAGTTTCGTGTAATTTCTGTAGAAATCTAAGTTCGAGTGTAAGTAAGTGGAATCTCCTTGCTCGGACCCGTTCGTTTCACTGCCTTACGTATTGGCATCTACATACTTCTTTCTCCGCCATCTTCGATTGAGGTTCCACGTGACCATTTTGACGGGAAATTTATGGCGATCCGATTTTTTTCGGATCCGGTCCGGGTTTTGTCAATAGGACACAATCCGATCCAGGTTTTGTTAATCCGGTCCGATCCGGTCCGATCCGGTCCGGGTTTTGTCAATCCGATCCGATCCGGTCCGGTCCAGGTTTTGTAAACTCCCCAGAAAGAAGTAAATATGCGAATCTCAGAATCATCGTGTTCTCGATTTGACGTCACATCCGGCCCTCGACCCAATCTCCGTTAAACTCGGTCGTGAACCAAAAATGGCGGCAATTTCACGTACTTTGACGAGCCATAGAAAATCAAAGATTTAACCGAATCGAAAAATTTTTGCGGCTAATTACTCCACAAAATAAGCTTTATTGTTTAAGCGAAAAAAAGGTTTTGGGGTTAGGTGCACTTTAAAACAAAATGAACATGGTATTTTTTGCACTTGTCTTCACATTACAACTGAACACTGCCGGCAGCTTGAACCAGAAGTAAAAATAGGATGCCGATATTATTATTTCAGAAGCCCGTATTACATACGAGGTGATAAATAACAAACGAGGCGCGTTTTAGCGAGATTGTCATAATTACAATCTTTTATTTGATATGGTAAAGAAGGAACGCACATTTTTAGATGTCAGAAAATTGGCCTTAGAAGAGGAAAGCAACGTCCAATTCGTTTACTTGAACATAGGTCCTACCTTCTTCCTTTAAAGGTTTGCCAAAGACGGACGACGATGTGGAAAGGAATATGAAGAGCCAAAGACAGTGGTTGATGGGCGCCATCACTATCACCGTTTCTTAAAAAAATAACACAGTATATCAATAAGGAGGAATTACTCAAGCTGGAAAATATAAATATATATTTTTTATTTTCCCGGAAAGGTCAAAACTGAACTGAAGTGAAATCGGGTGAGTGAGCTAAGCTATGCAGTCAGCAGTCGTATTATTAGACATTAGGACTTTAATATTAGGTTTTTTTTAGCTGTGGAGTTATTATAACGTGTTTAAATAAAGATTATGATATGATATGAACGCTGATGCTTCTGGAATGACTGAACTTGGTTTGGATCTGTATGATCCGCTGTTCAAGAAAACGTTCATTATTCAATACATCCAGAAACTAAACATTTGATGTATACATGGATTGCCAAAACATTCAAACAGGATTGCCTGAAATCGAGCTTAAAATTACGTGTCCCTAATTTCCTTTCGACACTAACTGAATCTCCCTGAACTAGTAAAGAACAAACAGACCAGGTCGAACCTTGTAATGCACAGGTATAGAGTGACTGATTTCCCAGTATTGTGATTTCCCAGTGCGCGACTGATAGCCGTAACCTTATCACAAAATCAACATGGTATTTTTTTTTTGCGCTTGTCTTCACATATTATTAAAACTGAACACTTTCGGCAGCTTGAACCCGAAGTAAAGATAGGCTACAATAACGATCATAAAAAAAGAAAGCAAAATTTCAGTGTATGCACGTCGTGTAGTTATCGAATTGCATTACCGCAGCTGATACCGATTTTATACCAAGTAAGATCCAAATATATAATAAATATACATATGAAATAAAGTAACGAAAAAAAAAAAAGCAAAAATAAAACTTTAGCACAGTGTACTTTACATTTCCTTCCGGCTGTTCGTTTTTTCTTGACGCGAGGGACTTTTGAAGCTTAAGATTAGGATGGGAAATGACCTTATGGTACTCAGTTTGAAGCATGTAAAATGCCACCCCACTCAGTGATCAGTTGGACAGCGAAAAGTACCAAATCTCCGTTGGAGTTATTGATGAGAAGATTGAAATCTTTTTGCTTCAGGTTCAAGCTGATTTGAACTCTGTTATGTCTAATTAAGCAACAGTAACTACTGTCAAACGAGGGGTTTAAGCTTATGCGAATCAGAGGTCGTTAGCGAAGTAGTATTTTCAGTAATATTAAAAGTACAGTGGACGCTATTACTATTGTAGTGATTAACCTTCTTAATTGTTGCATTTCTCGACAGGAGTTTTGTTCAAGCAATAGGAAACTCGGGTTGCTACATTTAATATGTATACTAAATGATTCTTACCGTCCATATTAGGTGCAAAATGACCAAACTTTAATTACCGCAGCGTAAGGCAGGATCTAACAACAGAACATTTCAAAGCGCTAACGAGTAGCAGCCATTCTTCTGTCATTGCTTATTTATAGCGGATCTCCATAATTATAGAAACAGAACCACATCGTTATACATAGAAATAGGAACCCATGCAACTCTTTTATAATGGTCAAAATCGTTAGCGGCATGGATCACGGGCGCGTGCGCCTAGCCGCGACGACAAACAACGACGTCGCACAACATGGCAGCCAGCAGAAATTTATCAGTTTTGGAACCACTTTTCGACCGAGCTTTGTAACCGTACACAAATGTGATGGTCGAGACCTGGGTTCCATTTCGCTGAAAATGGCGGCGGGTTCGTTTCTAACGTAGCGGTGAAATAAGTTTATCCAGATCGACACTTTTGTGGGGGGAAAGCGAACGAATAAGCTTCACAGTGGCAAAAGGCGAGAAACGGCATGCGTACCGAAGCAGCAGATGTTACGGTTGTTCCAGAAACTTGAAGGAGATATGGCCACCAAAAAGTGGTCTTAAAGCTTAAAACATGTTGACAAAACAGCGAGCGATATTTTGGGACAACTTTGGAGTGAAATTTGATACATTTTTTAGTTCAAAGCTATAACTTAGGCTCTTGATGTCATGTTAGTTTAATTTCTGGCGTAGCTCTCCATTTACACAGAACTGACATCTCTCCTTTTTAGCTTGCTAATTTTATCAATCGTTCAAGCGGCTCTTTGTGATTTGCCTTCTTTGGTTGTAGCAACGGCAAACGGCAAAAAAAAACTTTTGCCGTCTGTCGCCCAGTTCAGCTCTCTTTACAGTAGAATCACAATATTTGCATTTGCAAGGAATAGTACGAGACACTTTTCTATTTTTGTATGATTTATTTAATTAAGGGTAACATGAAAAGAATAGAAAAACAGAGCCAATATTAGAGAGTTTAAGCTTGACGTTTACGGCAGAGGGCAAACGGTACATATTTCCTCTGTTTTTCTATTCTTTTCATGTTATCCTTAAATAAATCATACAAAAATAGAAAAGTGTCTCTTACTATTCCGGCTGCAAATGCAAATACTTTGATTCTACTGTCAAGAGAGCTAAAGACAGACGGTAAAAGTTTTATTTTTGCCGTTTGCCGTAAACGTCAAGCTCAACCTCTCCATTTATGTTTAATAGCCCTTTTCACGGTTAGTTTTTCTCATTTGCATTCTCAAGTGAATTAAGAAATGGGTCCCGCTATATTTTGGAGGGGGTGGTCTAATTTAAAATATATTTAAGCTATCGCTTATAAACTTGCATAAGGTGAAGTATTTGAAAGAAGCTTTTAATTTTTCGCTATCAAGAATTTTGCTGCTTGGTCACATGACTTGCCACACCCAATTGTTTATATAAATTTTAATCCAAATTTACGAGAATTTCCGGTTGGAATCCTCGACTAATTTTGATTTATACTATAACCACCAAGTTTAGAGAATTAATCGGGGTTTCTTAGATTTATTTCTTTTCTTTCAATTACAACGTCTTAAAGTTAGTCGCATCGAAGAGATGTTGGAGGCTCCTCGTGCGGGTGGACTCTGCTCCCGTTAACTCTACCCCATGAGGAGGGTAGGGGGAGCAGAGAACGAGGAGCATTTTGCATGAATTATTTTTCGTTTTTTTTCCCTTTAAATAAACATGTTCAAACACGCGTTTTAACTTGTATCCATATCAGATGACTATATCTGGCATTAACAACTTGATTTAAATGTCAAGAATATTCGAAATTGTCCGTCTTTAAGTGATATTCTAACAGACAAAATAGTATTCAGTAGTGGGCCAAACATATCAAAAAGGTCTTTTTTAATACGTTACAAGTGGGTTAAAAAGGAAGAGCGGACTGACCGTTTCACCGCCCAGTCTTTTTCCAACCGTCGATTTTGAGCGCTCTATAAAACAGTGTATGGCATAGTGTTTGATCAAAACGTTCGTTGTGATAACGATAATCTTTAATAATTGCTCCTCAAAAGCATTTTCGGCAACTATTTACAATAATGGATAAGTAATTTACCATAATGTTTTAAAAATAAATTAAAAAAACTATGTACAGTGTGGAAGGCCACAAATGTGTTTCTTGCGGCATTTTTATGTATAGTTTTCAAAAACATAAAGTATGTAAACTTACCTCGTCTGTTTTCTGTAGCTCTTTTTATGCCTGTCTACGCGAAACAACTATACCTTTAGTGTCGTGAGCTTGGGGCGCCTGTGGAGTATCTTATACGAAAAAGAACCATTACAACTTTGCTTCCCTGAGCTGCGAAAAAAGGCCGTCATATTTCTAGGCCAAAACTTGATCATGAAACGTTAAGTGACTACTTTGACAGAAATTTAGAGTGATCCGTTTTTTTTTTTGGATCCAGTCCGGGTTTTGTCAATCGGACGCAATCCAATCCAGGTTTTGTTAATCCGGTCCGATCAGGTCCGGGTTTTGTCAATCCGATCCGATCCGATCCGGTCCGGGTTTTGTCAACGCCCCTTGTTTCTGTGGGAAAGGCTGGAAAAGTTGTTCGAAAAAAATGCTAGCCAGGTGCGCTGTAGTGTGATGTAGCAACACAACAAACTTACAGGAGGTACTGCGCTTCATGTCATTCCGTTTTATGAAGAGATGTCCTGAAAAGAAGAAACGTACAAGTGATGGCTCGATTCGTGTGATAGCCGTCTAAGAGTTCGGTGATCTGTTCTATAAAGTATTTCAAACCAGATGATCTCGCTCGATGCCTGGATTTTCAGAGAGAGGAAGGGATTTTGCTGACGCAGTGACTTAAGCGAGACGAATTTGGAATAACCGCTAGTCCATCGATTCATGCAGCCGTTGTTGCATCTGATCTGAGAAACAACAGCAGTCAGTCGGCAGTGACAGCCGACAGATAGTTTTGTATTTGCCCGCTACTAATCTTAAAACTCCATTTCTGAAGCCATACAGGTATAATTCCTGGATATTCAGTAACACACTTTAAGATAACATCAGCACCAATATCTTCAAGAACAAGATCACTCTTCTTTGAGTCTTGACAACCTTCTAACTCAGTTTAATATAATAATAACAACAATAACATTCGCTGATGTTTTGAAGGGAAGCGACAGTACAATTTCCACACTCGCACAAAAAGAACAAACATTGTGTCATGGGATAATCATTTTGATCTACGTTGAACGAATGAAGTTAAAATAATTTGAGAAAGTAAACGGACTTGACTTTTATTTATACGAAAGTATGTTAATGTGAGATCGAAGAATGCGCGAATTTAGTAAAATTTATACGCGCCACACGCTACAGTCTCTTTGACTTCTACATATCATTGCCTTCGGGTCTGTCCATCAGAGCTCGTTCGAGTTCTTTGTCAGCATCCACCTCATTTGTCTATCCATTCTTCGTTGGCCAGAGAGTTGTCAGCATGTAAATCAGCTCGGCCGTCATCGTTTAACTATTCACTCACTGTTCACTTTGCTTTGTTGACAAGTGCGAGTCGTCATTCTCTTCAGCGATATAATAAATTTCGGAGTCTTCTGAGTCAAAGCTCATTTCAGAATCCGACGAAGTAGAAGATGTTGTTGGTAAAAACAGAAATCTGTCGACTGTGGAGCCCCAGCGAAAAACTTGTGCGGCAAAAAGGCTTCTACGCTCACACAGAGTAAAAGGCCCAACTGGGACAGCCGAAGCTTTCGTTCTCGAAGTGACGTCACGGCTTTACTATCCCCAGACTCCCTATGCTCGGTCGTGAACCATACGAAACTCGGTTTCAAGGGGGCACAGAAATTCGAGGATTTAACCAAATCGAAAAATTTTTGCGGCTAATTACTCCACAAAACAAGCTTTATTGTTTTAGCGAAAAAAATTTGGGGGGTTAGGTGCACTTTAAGGTTACGGCGATCAGTCGCGCACTGGGAAATCACAAAATTGGGAAATCAGTCTTCACTCTATACGTCTCCATTACAAGGTGCGACCTGGTCTAGTTAACACGGGCTTTTGAAATTATTATTCAATCAAAATATTTCCTCGTTTCTGATTAATTCGATTAGTTACAGCGCTGATTACATTACCGTGAACACCTAAAATATGTCTGGAATGTTTATTGTGTTGTAACCAATCACATGCGAGATCTTCACACCACAGAAACCACAGGCAACGAACCGTTTCCACGGAACAAATTATTTTTGTTTGGTTTAAGATACAAACTGTCTTATTAGGAATTTAAAACACCGCGCTGTTCCCCAAAATCAGTGCTGAGGACCGCATTCCAGGTCATCGTTCGAGTTTAGAAAGAAAAAATTTAGAAGCCAACGCGACGCGACGGCGACCAGCTTTCCATGTAACGACATCACATGAAGATAATAAAAAATCAACAATCGTGATTAGCATAATCCTTGCCAATATTTTTTGTAAAACAAGGGTTGATTTGTGTGGGCTAACAATTGAACCCTCGAACTACTGTGCCGGCAGAAGTTCCTTGATCGCAAGATCGCAAACTGGAAAGACCGCCGAACAAATTTGCGATCAGGCGTAACTAATTATTCCGATTTCGATCGATATAAAAAGTTTGAAAATTCGCACGCCAAACGTGCGTGCGTCCCCGGCACATCGGCTTTGTAATTTATTTCAAAATCGCTCAAACCTGTATTTTTCGCTATTGTAGCACATACTGCAAACAGATGGGAAGGAAAAGTAATTGTTTACTTGCTTGTAAAAAGACTGAATGTTAAAACTAAACGAAAATAATTTGTTCCGTGGCCGTTAGGAAACCATTCGTTGCCTTGTGGTTTGTGTGGTGTGAAGATCTCACATGTGATTGGTTACAACACAATAAACATTCCAGACATATTTTAAGTGTTCACCGTAATATAATCAGCGCTGTAAAACCACACGCATAATTCACCATAACAGCAGCTGGTTATTTAACAATTATCCTGCTCAATCTTGCGGAATATCGTCTGATTTTAGCCGACTCGGCCTACGGCCTCGTCGGCTAAGTATCAGACGATATTCCGCGCGATTTCGCAGGATAATTGTTAAATAACCAGCTGCTGTTGAACAAATATTCAATCAATGACGTCGAAAGTGCAGCGCGCCGCAAATTATTGAACGATGATGTCAAAGTGACGTCAAAAGTGCAGCCCGCTGCAGATTATTGAACCGTTGACCGAGAAACCTGCGGACGAGGTTGTCTTATGTTGGTGAGCGGAAAGACAGAGCGAAATGGCGAAACTCCTTTAAGAGTAGGGAAATATTTTGAAGGAATAATAAAGCAATTATTGAATTCGGCTTTCGTAGGATCACTGAAGAATTCTGCAGATCTCAGAGGGTGTTATTTCACCTCGGCCTTAGCTTCGGCCTCTGTAGATAACACCTTCCTTGATCTGCAGAATTCTTTATATCCTACTCAGCCTTATATTCAATAATTGCTTAACATATAACTATAACACGTTTGTTGCCTGTTAGCTTCAGGTGAACCTCATGAGGGATCTACCAGCAAGGATGATCGTGGGGCTATCGCTCTTGCTAAGAAGACCTGTACCTATGGCACAGGAATTTTGTTTTGTTCAAACCCGGACGAAGAGGACGAAGAGATTTTGCAGTATCTCGCAGATCTTGAACAATTTTTCCTTGAGTGGTTCGGAGATTATACTGAATAGCGGTCAAATATAACCAGTAACAAGTTAAATACTTGAAAGCAAGTAGAGCCCAAGTATGCAGTTTAGTTATCGTTCGAAGCAGAATTTTAAAATAGGATTGCACCGAATTAAAAAAAAAAATGCTTCTAAGTCATTGCCAACAATTTTGTCTTGCGTTGGTAAGATTTCTTTTACCTTTTCACGCCAGTTCTTTTAAAGTGATGTAAACCTAATAAGACAAAGTCTGCGTTCGAACCAAGGTAGCCCTTTTTAAGACCGGGGCTTATCTCCGAATATTGGGGACATGTCGTCACTAAAATTCAAATTAGGAAACTATTGATCCTCTTGAGATTTCACTTTATTGTGATATTGTATAAGAGCAGCTGAAAAATAGCATATTCATACAAATGTTTGCTCAGAGTGGGTCCTTGGTTTTGCGATACACTACGCTTGAATTTCTAAGCTTTTGAGTGACGCGGCATTTACATGACCGGCGGCCAAGAGAGCTGTCATGTTGGTTAAAGAAGTGACTTATTTCGGGGAATTTGGCTATCTGAACAGTTCATGTATTAGAAAAAGTATCCTTTTTAAAATGTTATTAAGTCCCTCGAGAGACAAATTCACGTTTTGCAGCAAAACTCAGTGACAAATGTTTCTGTTGGTTTCCGGCCGCCGTGTTGGAGCCCATCCGGCCATGTTGGAGATTTATATTCTATCTGGCGAGACACTCCATTGATAACCAGCAATTTCTGCTGCTCCCTGGAAGAAATGCTAGTCCATCACAGGGTTACCCCAGCATTAAATTCGCCAGTATCCATCTGTGCATCTGGATTGAGAAAGATCTTGTTACCCAAGAACACAACACAATGCCCCGGCCAAGACTCGGTGAACCCGGACCTCTCGATCCGGGTTCGAGCGTACTAACCACGAGGTCCCCACGCCCCCCACTGAGATCCATGCTAACTTTCATTTATAATGACAAACTAAATGTTTTGTTGAACTAGAAACGGGTCATCCGTCCTTGAAAAAAAAAAAAAAAAAAGAAAGAAAGAAAAGAAAACTTTAACACCTTTTTCAACATCTTTGCTTGGCGTTAAATATTTTAATTCTACCTTTAACCAGTTCTGTGAGATCTTTTAAAATGAGATCCACTCATCCAAACATAGGTAAAGCGACACAAAGAAATCCATACTAGGGCGCAAACTTACCGACGAGCGCTTTATAAATGAATTGACCCGGGACGAGCCAGCTGTTCTTCCGTAGACCGGCATCAAAATGAGATTTCCAGAACAAAGTTGACGGCAAATGCTGAACACAAGAGTTTTATTGTAAGAGTTTTTTTTGTTTTGTTTTCTTTTTTTTTTTTACCTCAAGAACTGTACGGTCTTATCCAGTTATTGAGTTAATTCTACTCTTTACGGGCAGAGTGCGTGGACACTATCCCTGCCACCAAAGCAAATCCTATAGTCGTAGTTTAAATCTTCATATGCCTAAATAAGCACCGTTGAGTTAGAAATGAAGAAGTAAGAATAGAGGAGCCAAAACGGTCAATTTAGTTTTGACTGGGAAACATGCTGGCAGGTGTAAAACAATCACTGCCATGGTCAAAGATGCACTGCCGTCCAGAAATCAAAGTTTGTGTTGACAATCAGGCGCACATGGTAATCGAACGGCTAGTGTTCCTCTCGGCGCACCTGCAACAAAGATCAAAAGCTAGCCCAATGTATCACTGCATATTTTAGATTACCATGGCTCTGACAGACAGCTGTATCGTTTATTTGGAATCAAGATAATGGATTTTTAATTACATTTTTGCAGTAAAGGCTTGTTGCCCCGGTGCGATCGGTGTGCGATCTTTCAAGAAATCGAACCAAAATACAGTTTTTCAGGTACCTATTCCTTATTTTACAAGCTCGCTTGAAATTGATATTAGGGAGTTTTAAGAAAACCACGACGGCAACGGCAACGGGAACGTCGCTGAACCCCTGAAAAGGTTTAATGAGTAGGACAATGGTTCTGCACGTGCGTTATAACTCTTTGTACATTTCCTTGCCATCTTCTGCAAAACAACAACGCCGTGAAATGACCAATTCTGCGTTGTCTGAAGAACGTGAAATACGACGGCTAATTTTAAGAATTCGAATTCTGTTTCAAATGCATTGTGGTGTCCCAGATTCAGTTTCGCGATAGCCGCCCCGCCCCCAAGCCAAGGAAAAGGCCCTGGATACGAGGTTGTAATCGACGTTGTCTTCAGCGTCCCTGTAGTAGCTATAGCTTCTTAAATTCCCTATTGATTGAAAAAGAGAGCATTATAAGAAATTTTATTCATTTATTTATTCATTTTGTTGTTTTATTATTGCCATTTTCGATATCGAGGCGAGACTATTCCGAAGAAAAGTATTATCGTGATAGAAAGAACGTTATTGCTTTGACACCGAATGTTTTCCGGTTATAAAAAACCTGGAATTTTGAACAGTTCTTTCCAGAACTTTTTGCTTGAAAGTCAAAAATATTATTTGCTCTTCGATTGAGTATTAAAAGTAAATTTTCCTACTCCATGATTTTTGCATAATTCATTCTCAACATCTGTCTTAGCCTGCGAAAACAGCCGTCCTTCTTCGCTCCCGGCCCGAGTGGCGTTGACGATGTATCGACCCAAAGGTGTTGTATATGTCCAGTATTTTGATTGACAGATATATGGAAATCTGTGATGGAAATCATCTTAATTAAAAACGTAATTGTAACCGCCCTAGCCGGCTTTTAATACAACGACGACTCCAAAACGGTTACTCGCAGTTTTTTTTTTTTTTGTCACAGGAAATGGGATGAGATTACGTAAACCTCCTTATTATTTTAATGGTACTGCGATTATGTAACATATTATATGCTTACAAAGCGAATAAAACACTGGCAGCAACGATATGACGGAGAAGGTCGGACAAGAGGTAAGCTGAGGTAAGTCAAGATTTATAAATCAAATTATTTCGAGGGTTCCCTCACAAACTTAAAATAGTCCTCCGTACTAGCAAAACTTAGTTACTCAGTATGATATCATGTATTTCGACGAACATCTCTTTTGCGTCTGCTGTCCCCTGTCCGGCCGGTTAAGGTCGTTAACAAATGAATAAACACAATAACTGGAGACCCCGAGTGGAAACCATATCTGCGCTTCGGATGAGAGCATAACTCACTGATAACGTAACTGTCTACTATAGGTCATAATAACAAGATATGTGGAAAGTTTTGAAGCCGAATGGCTTAGCTCCTCTGTAACAACAGAGTTCTACAACCGAAATAAAAGCAATCCTATATGTCAACTTTCCGCAAGAACAAGAGCAAGAACACTCGGGAGAACACCCTAGTTGCCAGAGGGTTTTTTTTTTCTTAGCGAAGCTGCGGTTGTGAGCAGCCTAGCGGCGAAGCCGCAATCGAGATCACTTCGCTACGAAAAAAAAAACCCTCTGGCACCCAGGGCAGAGCAAGAACAGACATTAATTGACATAGGGTGTCTGATCTCCCGACTTGCAGTCGAAGGTTCGAAAGTTTAGTCTTTTCTTTTCTCGTCCTTTTGAGGTGTTTGAAGCATTTTCTGTTGCGATTGCAGACTTGTTTGCGACCGAATAAGCATAGACGGAGTATGCCGCTTATGGAGCATTGAATGGGCTGACTGATTACAGTAAAGAAAAAGAAACAATAAGAGGTTTGTGACTGCTCTCGTGTTTTGGATTTACGTACATAACAGAGCAGAAGAGAGTCTTCACACAGCCGCTAATGGTTCGTCATGCGACGATTTAAAGTGTGACACGGGAATAACGGCTGCCAAGTCACATCGCGTACTAAGGCTGGTTATACTTTCGTTAGGCCTATGAGTTGCAAAAGTGTGGCCGATAGTTCCTGGGGATAGTTCAGCCTTCTGTATTGTATTTTATTCTTATCAAAATCTCAGCCTCCGGTGATGTCGGGTTTATTGGCAATTTCAAACCTCGATATTCTTAGGGAATGTATTCTTACAACAACAAAAAAGTGTGCTTGATATAGATTCTGTAAAATCTTTTAAAAGAAATATATTTTTTTAGTTACTAAAAACGTTTGAGTTTGACATGACCACCGTGAAGAACCTGCATTATCTAGATTTTAGACTGATGAGTATGACAAGTCGCATTTACTAACAACCGTGACATTTTCGTATTAATTAGTCCCGAGCATCGTTAATGTTGGGGGTCGTTGCCTTGAGAACACTACGGCGTCACTTCCTGCTATATATCGGATTCAAATTAAAACGATAGCCAGAGGGTTCTGCTATTCATGGCAAGTTGAACTCAAGATGTTTCGAGCGCAGAAGATCACAGAGACTGCTACATCTTAACAGGTATACACGTATACGAATCGATGTCGTTCAGTGTCGGCTCACTGTCGTCCGGCGAATGTCTAGTCTACTTTCCAATGTAATCAAAGCTTGTAAACAATATATCGGAACATAATATCAAGCACATTTTCGAGCCTAGAATGTCTGTACTGTGTGCCGCTGAGTATATCTTTTTTTAAATCACTTGATATATTTTGAACTAAAACTTATATATATACATTTTTTTTTTCTCGTGTTGGGAGCAGAAATTTAAACGTAGCAGCTGATGAATCTCAAAAGTTTGACGTGATTTGGCTAATGGTTTTGATGGAAGCAACGTATATGTGCCGGCATATTATTGTCGTTGATGTCAGGTTTAAGGCGATCGATTTCTGCGGATTTCCGATTTCCGGAACTTCTAAAGACTTGCCCTGGCTAGCGATGTCATGTTTTTTTTCTTCTGTGTCTTCCTAGCCTGCGTAGCAAGCGTTTCCGTGGGTTCAGGGGCAGAGAATACCGTTCCTTGGTCTTTCTTTGCTCCCCAACCCCACTGAAACGCTTGCTACGCAGGCTAGTGTCTTCCTTTTGTAGCTCTCGCCTCTTTTTTTTTTTTTTTTTTTAACAGTTTTATTTACAAGACTAACGCTTACATAGCTTATAGTACAGCTACTTTTGTACTTACATTTACACTTACAATGTACTTACTACTTGACACTACTTACTACTACTTGCAATACATGTATTACAATACAGCAACAATGAATTAATTTACGGTTGGCGTAATTACAAAGCTCTTTTCAATTATAGACTAAAACAACAGCAGCATATAAAATTAAAGTAAAATGGCCCACGTGCGATAAAATTTCGATAGTTCACTTTTTGCAGTCGCGATCTCTTTTAGAATGTCAAGTTCTCGGACAAGGACTATAAACCGTAGGCCCCGTCTCCTGCATCTTTAGTGTTATATGGTTAGCAGGGGACGTTAAAGAACCCACGCACTCATCGAAAAGAGTAGGGCACGGAGTTCCCGGTGTTGTGGTCAGGCCTTGGGGTTGTGGGATCGGGTCGGGCCCGCAGTAATTGGCTCACGCTGTTGCGGTGTCCCTGCCACGAGTTGGCGAAGTTAAATAAATAAAGTTTTGCGGTGATGAAAAGAAGAAAGCTTTGAAAATCTAAAATGTCTCCGCGAAGGCTTGTGCAGAAAATGCGATATTTGGCTATGAGTAGAGAATAATTTAGGACTTGCCAATACTTTGTCCTATCATGCCAGCCATAGAGTATGTGACTTGTGGATAACGTTATGGTTTCATTTGTTTTTTGGTGCCACCAATCTTGAAAGAGGATCCAGAAATTGGGTATTAGTGTGCAGTTTATTAGTAGGTGGTGCAACGTTTGTTCTTCTGTATTGCATAAGTTGCATAGGGGGCTTTCTGAAATGCCGTCTCGGTAAAGTGTAGCGCGGGTTGGAAGTACGTTATGAATCACTTTATACTGAAACATTATTATTTTAACTTCGTTTGTGACTTTAAATGGCATAAGATAACTTTCTTGATGGTATTTTCTGTAAATCCGTGGCGTAGAATTTTGGTTTCGGCAGTGGGAGGAACGAAGAAGTTTAAAAGAGATGAGTAAATAGAACTGGTTCTTAGGTTGTTTGCAGTGGTTTCGTGTGTGACGTTTGGAATAAGGTTAGTAAGATTAGCTTTCCAATTTTTTGGGATTGCGTTAACCAGGCCATAGTATGTGGTAAAAGGAACATTTAAATTAAATTTCAAGGCAAATTCATGCCACTTCAAAAAAGACTGATTTTGGTCTAAAATGTCGCTTATTTGATAATACCGGCGTCATACCAAGTTTGGTAAAAGACAGGTTTTTTTCCTACAAGAATTTTCCTGTTATTCCACACTATTTCGTTTTCAGGATTTGTTTTGGAGTCGATGCCCGTTGAGATTTTAAAATCGCACCAATAATCTAACACTTTTTTGTAAAATGTGGGCAGCTTATCATCGAGGTCTAGTGTGCTTGTTACAAAGTTGCATTTTGTTAGGAAAGCAAGACCACCGTGTTTGTGTAAGAGCTGGTTAGGAATAATTTTCCAGGAGGCTTGTGAGTCATTTTGAATTCTGTTGACCCAAGCTATTTTGAGCTCTTTTTCCATGATCTTAAAATCGCACATTTTTAAACCACCGTCTTTCTTTTCTCCAATTATGGTGTTTCGTTTTATTTTAGGGGGTTTTCCTGCCCAAATAAAGTTGAAAATTAGCTTGTTTATTTCTTGAATATAGTGCTCTGGAACAGGGAGCACGGAGGCTGAGTAAATTAATTCAGAGATAACCCAAGTGTTTTGACTCTGTTAATCTTTCCATAAAGAGTTAGATTTCTCCGTTGCCAGGTGTTTAGCATTTTTTCAAGGTTACGTATTTTTTCACCGAAGTTCAATCTATTAGCGCTTTCTTGGTTGAGAGAAAAAAAGACACCAAGAGCATTGACAGGTTCTTTTGGCCACTTAAAACCAAAAGGTTCATCTTTTCTGTCTTTCCATTTGCCTAACCACATTGCTTCGGTTTTAGTTATGTTTATTTCTAGGCCAGAAAGCTCTTTGAACTCAGGGATGCCATTGATTTATTTCTCACCCAGTTGGGATCATTCAGGTTCCAATTTAGGACAACTTCGATTTCCTGATCAATTTATTCATCCGTGATACAAATTTTTTAAGACATAAAAAGGGTCAGGTTCTGCCGGCGAAACTGATCAGCAGACTAAAGTAATAGGGTGGAGTGTTAAGATTCTACGCTTAAAGTCAGCTCCTTGGGAAAAGGTTTCAGCCATTAGTTTTAAGGTTACTTCAAACCTTCGCGGGTGTCCTTCAGAAAAAAAATTCGTACGCGCGCTGTTTTCAAGGAAACCCCCACAAACTATATATCAAAAAAAGAAGGTGATAAAATGTAGAATTCGATAAAATTATGTTTTGTTTTGGATTTGCTTTCCGAAGGCAACAGAGGCCGTCAACTCCAAAATGACCGACTGACGTTCCAGCGAATTAATCGGGTGTCAATTGCGATTATTCATGCAAAATATAACTGTGCAGTGTTAATTACAAAGCATCAATCTCCAAAAACCGTGCAGCATTTTCTTTTATTTCCATTGGTTGTCTTTTTATAGATCTGTCAATTCAACTACCGAAAAATTCGCGTAACCTGTTGCGTTAAAGAGCGCCACGAGAAAAGTATTTGAAAGTAAGGAAAATTGCTGACAATTGTTTGTTCTATATCTATCAGGGAATGTTCTGACCAAATTTCACGGCAAACCGTTAAATCTACATACCCTATTAATTCGTTTAAGGAGAAGGGATTCCTTGAAAAACGACAACCTCGTTCCCGGGGTCTCTCATCTTACCGCCCCTGAGGCGAGCGAGGAGAGACCCTGGCACACGCTGGTCACGTGCCGCTTTGACAATTGAGAACATCAGGGAGGGGTCCTCTGTAATCAGGCAATTTGTCGCGTTGAGCTTTGTCGCGGTCGAATTCAAAGTATCGCGCTGTGCTGCCACTGACATTACCCGCGATGTTTAGCAGTACTTAGCCTTCAGGATGAAATTTCGAATATTCAGACTGATGCAAAAAAACATAACAATGTTTCTAGAAAATTGTATAGCTTTCTCGAAGTAAAGCTACGGCAGTCTCGGAAGAAAAGCTGGTTGGAAAAAGATAATATAATATCCGTGATCAAGAAGCAACACACTGTGCCTTCAGTTCCAATCAAATATCCGGTCCCAGCGTCACAACATAGAATCAAAGTAAGCATTATTTTCACGGAACATCTTAATCTTTGTCCTTGGAGAAATAATACTAAAAACCTCAAAACATGTCTTGCAATAGAACGGCGAGCATAAACAAAGTAGTCAAAGTATAAGCAAGGTATGGCAAATTACAGAGGTGTCAAACTCTGACAAAACGACATGCAGTTAACATCGGAAACGATGCCGACCTAAGACTTCAAAAATATGCTATAACACAGTCAAACGACTCCACTATACTTATAATTTCCATTTCGCTTAACAGGGCAGATGTTTCCTTTTCTCAGAAACACCGCGCGTGAAGCAACGAAAGGTCAAGAGTCTTTCAGAGAACGAAAATTAAAAGAGTGCACAATTCTCACAAACCGTTGGAGTCATGTTCACTGATTTATTGACATAATATTTTTTTTTCTCTTTGTAGCCTTCTTTCGGTCGAAGATAAATTTAGTTCTTTGATATGAGAAAGCACGGCGAAATGCAGACCGCAAAGAGTCGTTCGCGCTCTGCAAAGTTAAGGGAGCCGACGGCGCGGTGACACCAATAAATCTTTTCACTCTTTCGCGCCTCTCGAAGTAACTTTGGCTTTCAGTGATCAAGGTCTTGAATAAAACTGTTTTATCGCCGTTCACAAGACCTACACAGTAGACCTGGTTTTAATTCATTCCGAGGTAATGATCAGATGAGTCGAAGATCTTCCATACACAACCTGGGCCGTAACGTGCAATTCTTCATTCGCCTTGTTGAGGAGATTTTTACAATATGTAACGTCCTTAATTAAACCACACAACCTACAGCAACTTTGATATTCCTTATCAGATGATGGATGAGGTTTTCGCCGGCATTTGCAGAATAAGAGCGTCGTATCGCTCCTGGTTTATTTTGGCGACAACTACATCCCGCAATCCCGTAGATTAAGTATAGACAAAATTATTACTAGACCACCCTTCCCTTCAATAAGTTAATTGTCATCTCCCAGATTCTGGGAGACACGTGACCAGCGTGTGCCAGGGTCTCTCCTCGCTCGCCTCAGGAGGCGGTAAGATGAGAGACCCTGGGAACGAGGTTGGAAAACGAGTGCGAATTTTGCGCCTTCTAAAGATTTTAACAACGCATATCACGCTTCACGAAGGAATGTGTCACTTTGAAAAGCCGCGAGCCAATGAAATAACAGAACCCAACAAGTTCACAGTTGCAAACTTGAGCTTCGCGGAAGCGATAGTGTCCGCAATCACGTTCCAGGCGCATACGTTTTTGCCGTGTCTTTTTTGGTCCTGGCCTTGTTTTTACCTTTTTATCCAAGGACTTTTTGCGCTACCGGGTTCTAGAGTGTTTCAAACAGCCACGAAAGATTTGGTTTTGAAAGCGTGATCACAATTAAGCCGTAAACAAAAAAACTAATTGCGTTGAAATAGGAGTCATTTTGCCGACTCGAAAGTAGCTGGGAGACAATGACTTAAAGGAAATTATAGGACACCTTTACGGTGTCAGTCTAACTTTTATTAAAAACGGCTTTTTTTCTCCATTACTCGCGTGGGTTGTTAATTGTTTTACTTACATTTTTTTCGGGAATTGATACCGAACCCGACGTAACTTCATCATTTTCCGTGACAAAAAAAAAAAACGGCCATGTACCCCACGAAGGTTTTGAAGTAACCTTAATAAGATACAATTGTTTTTGTCTAGCTTGTGGAAGTGTGACGTGATCTCCTAGCGCGAATGCACTTTTAGAGGCGGAAACCACTACCTAATGCCCTCAGGACTACCCCGCCGTGTTTAGTACTACGTCGAAATACGCTCGGCCGTTTTCCCCTAGCTTAACCCACGAGAACAATTAATGCGCCAATCCTAACGTTTAAACAGTAATGTAAATCGATCACAAAATATCAGGAAAAGCAGTCCTAAGAAAAGCAACGCGCGCTGATTTGTTTAAAAATCGTGGTTTGTACATAACTCGATGGGGAGACACAGAACTAGCGCGGCGGCGTGGTTGGACGGTAGTGAATGGACGGCGAGCAAAGAGAATTTACCATCTTGAATATCCAACGCAAAAACTAACAGTTGTGTTTTTCCCTTTTTCTCGTCGTGGTGTTTTTCTAAAGAAATAGAAACATGTACTCGTGTTTCTATCGAGTTATACAAACATCGTGAAAGTTTGGGAGAACTCGAAAAAGCTGTGGAAACACTCGCCTGCGGCTCGGTGTTCCCACAAGCATTTTCTCGTTCTCGCCAAACTTCCACTCAGTGTTTTGTATAACTCGATATGAAACACGGTACATGGTTTTCTATTTCTAGAATTCAAAGGCATCCAAACTTAAAAGTAAATTTTCCTGCGCTGATTCATTTAGAGAATCAAGAAAAGATAAATAAAAATGACACGACAAATATATCATAAGCAAACAAACCTCGATTTCACAGCTAGTCCGCGGTAACATAGTACATCATTTTGCTATTTTTTCTTAAAAGTTCAGTAGCAAAATTCGCAGTGTGTTCTAGCCAAGGCATTTCAGCATAGAGAGCCCAAGCGCGTTCTTTTCATTCTTAATTTTCCTCTTGTCGTTGGGAAAACACCATGCTTAGAAAAGCCGTAATCAAAAATTGACCAGTTTTATTAATCAGTCGTGGATCTCTGTGTTTAAGGCAGATAGAGCAATACATTTCTGCGTGGTGCCAAAAACATTTGTTTGGCACTTGATCTTGGGCTTTCTCGTGGTAAAAGTATACTGTCCCTCACCTTTGAGCCCCTTTCTTTCAGGAATAGTAACGTAAACGTCAAGGACGTATTCTCAAGACAGCACATACGGGAATCAGCAAACCAGGCACAAAACTGGTCCATCTGTAAAATGGGCGTGACATCGGCCGACTCACCACAAGAAACTCGAAGAGCCGTCCCTTTCCAAGTCGAAACTGTCGAGAGCGATTGAATACGCATAAAGTATTTCCCTGTGGTTTGGGGTACATTAGTCGCTTAGCTTTTGTGAGCTGCGTTTTTTATCAGGGCGATGGTTTTCAACAATCTCTTGTAGGTTTCTTCTGTCAGTTTGTGCACACCCGCATTACTCGACCTTGGCAGATGAACATGGACGAGACAACCCAAAGACCAAAGACAAAGGGGTATCGAAAAACTGAAAAATACCTCTCGAACTGATTCAAAACACACATGGACTCCATTGAAATGTAACCCATGCTGGTTCTCACGAACGTCACAAAGATTCTTTGCTGCGATAACTGTAAAGGAGGCCAGCTGGTTCGTCGTTTCGACAATGTCGTTTGGTTTTCGGAAAAACAGTCTAATCCCAAGAGCTGGAGTTGCTGCCACTGCTATTGGCCAACTTTAGATTCCACAGTGTGTTCGTACTGCCAAACGCTCGGATACGCAAGGTGACACAACCACTGGAAAATTGTCTTTCAACATTCTGCTAAAGAACCCGCCAGACAAAATTCATGGCCGTCCGTTTTTTGTGAGCCGTTAAATGCGGGTGAACTGAACTGAGTCGCTGAAAAAGTCCTAGTTTTTGGGGGGAATCATCGGCGGTAGAGTACCTGCGCGCGATCTGCATCGCTCAGCTGGCGCGTTTTTGAGCGCGCAGCAAATCAAACAGTTCAACATAGTTTTCCAGGGAAGCCTCTCCTGGATTGTTGGGATTGTTACACGAAAACGACGACGTCTACCCAGGCTACGATAGGGCGCCAATAATTACAACAAAAATTACGAAAATGGCCTACACTTCATTCAACTGAACATTTTGGCGACGCACAAAAAAGCATTCTGTCGAGTACAATTTTATATGGATACATGCGAGGATTCAGTATCTAGGGGCCCATGTGCGTGCGAACAGATCAATCGCTGAGATTGAACAACAACTTTGCCCACAATGGAGAGAGGATTCACGATGCTGAGCAGTATTTGAACACTGAGAGAACCTTGAAGAGAATATTCCTGGCAAGTGATACACTACGGATATTGTCTTTTGGGGAACATTTTGGAAGAATAAGGTGTGACGATGAAGAATTATTAAAAAATTCTGTCTCATACAGGGCTTGAGTTCTTTTCAAACAGTATCAATAATCTTTATGAGCTCAGTTACGTGGAAGATATTAGGTAATCATTAGAATTTGATCATTAAGATAGATAGAAAGTAGTTATTATTATTATTTTTTAAAAGAACCAAGTTGCAAAAAGAGCCGTACCAGCATGTCAAAAAGCCTTGCGTTCCAAGGGAGGATAGCTGCATTGATCGATTGCTTCACTGCATAGTAATTTAAACCGGAACGTGCTTGAAAACAGCTTGGTGCACCAGAGACATCCTGTTTCATCACCGATATTAGGGAAGCCATGGAGCTTTTCTTAAACTTTCTTCACGCGGAAATCAAGCTAGTGATTCTCAATTTAATCAGCGTGTGACGTCTATTGAGTAAGTAATCATTTGATTTCAGGTCATTTTCACTTCTGCTGTCAGAGCAAACAATTACTACTCCAAGCATCCAATTACCGGTGCGTTCACAAACGACACTGGTCCTATAGAGATTGGTTCCCAGGTTCTTATCGACATCCTTTTGTTGGCGAAATGTGATCATTTCCTCCATGGCGAGTCAAGTGTTGCGACTTTAGCGTCGTTTTTCAACCCAGAGATGAAACTTTTCTTTATTGGAAATGTAGGACGGAATATTTCCATGGTAAGTTATCAGCTGCTGCATGGGAATAAAAACGTCAGATTCGGGTTAGATTCAAATTCATACATGCACCACTATAGAGTTTGTTTCATATTTTATGAAGCGCTGTTTCTGCAGATGAGTCTGCGTTCAAAAATATCAATGTTCAAGAGAGTATATAAACGAAACGAAAGATCAACGCAGTGCATTATTAATTGACGCTTTCATTTCTTTTGCACTTTAAACCGCCGATGACCTTATTAGCAGCTACTTATTTGAGAAGCAGGCTACCCGAAATATGTTTAATTTTGGACTTTAATCAACCTGAAGGGTGAAACTTCACGAAAATGGACTTACAGTCGAATGCCGGATTTAGTCAAAATTGCATCATAATGAGGTGCAAGGTGCATGTGCACATAGAGAACAAGGACCTGGGGCCCGTTGCTCGAAAGCCCCGGACACTTTTCGGGCCCGTAAAGACAGCAAAATCTCAAACCCTACGACTAGAGAGCTGTTTTGTTTAAGTATTCTTAAACAGAGATGCTTTTCATACAAGAAGTTTCAGGCGTCTACACTTCGCCGTTTTTTGATACAGATCATGGAATTAAAAGGGGTTTACGGGTCCGATAATTTTCCGCGTCTTTCGAGAAACGCGCTCCTGGTATCCATTTGGTTTGGAAATGAAGGGGGAAAACAAAACAAAACAACAGCAACAAAAAACGCAAACAAAACAAGATTGCAAGGGTGTGCACGTAGTTGATAACTACCTGGCATCCATTGGTTCTGAAATTGCGCGAGAAAGCAAACAAACAAACAAGAAAACATAAAACAAAACAATAATAGTGTGCTTTATTACCAGATTAACTATTAAGCTTAAAATTACAGCACAATATACTAATACAAATGATATAACATTTACTTAGAATAACTAAAGCCAATAGAACTGAGTTTTAAGGGAGAAGTGTTTAATGCTTTCTTCAAAAACAAAACAAGAATATTTGCCAGATAGCTATGCCGCGCTTCCTTTCTACATCTATTCCCAGTTTTCATAATTGGAAAACATTACATGAGATGTTTTCTTTTCTTTAGGATGGTGATGTCAAACAAAACCCTCACCTTTCCACAAGTGACAGTAAAGCAATACAGAAAGAGAAATTTGGAAGGCAGGGTCAAATGGTTGCTTGGTATTCCAAAGGCAAAGGATCTTACGGTACTTGCCCAAAAGTGGCCAGGCGACAGCTGATTGGCCTGAAGAAAGTAAGAACTGAATCAAGATAAAGAGAATTCTAGAAAAGTACAGGTGTATCTCCATAGTTAGATGTCGGTCCTTTCAAATTCATACCCCATTATCCATTTTTCTTTTTTTCCCGCGAGTTCAAAATTAGCGCGATTCGATTTTATCTATATGCCTGTTCAGTTGACATCTTTGTAAGCAACATTCTCGTGAGTGCAAATTTAATTCTCTAAACCTGTTCTTGTATTGCAAAACATTGCTGGTTCACATGCGTATGCAGAATAGTTTTAAACTATAACAGCGTACTGATCACCCCTGCATTGAGCTTACTATTTAGATTACCACTACCATCACTGTTTATTTAGAGGTTAACGCACTCATTGCTCGTGAATTATCGGGATTTACCTGCACGAGTTCACTAACAATGAACGAGAAATTTCAATACCGCACGAGGCCGCCGAGTGCGGTATTATAAATTTCGAGTTCATTGTTAGTGAACGAGTGCAGGTAAATCCCGATAATTCACGAGCAATGAGTGCGTTAACATTTTTATTATTCAAATTGAGTACACTGCAAACAAAAATCGTCAAACTTTGAGTCAGCCGAAGCCATGGTGTAATGACAGTGGTGTATTGAATTTACACCACGGCAATTACACCACGATAATGACGTCAAGGCGGTTGTTTCGTCATAACCCAGTGTCACGTGGCACAAATCAACCAATCACAAACTCGGAATTCGTACAGTGTATGAAATTTGAATAATAAAAACAATTATTGGATGAGGTTTTTGTGTTATTCAGAATAATCGAGGTCGAGGTAAGGGTTATCAGTAAGGGTTATCAACCTTTACCGAGACCTTAGTTATTCTGGATATCACAAAAACGAATCTAATAATTGTTTTATTATACATAGAACATTATTTTTGCTTCTTCACTGACGAGAAGCAACACAAAGCGCACAAACTTGACACGATAACCCGTGACCTTGAGTGTCCTTGACATCATTATTGTATAATCTGCAGTTATGACGTCACGGGCGCTGATTTCTAAAATTCACCGAAACTTTTCGGCCAATCAGAAAAGAGTGAAAGAGATAATGTATAATAACATAAATTATCAAACACAAGAGACAGTTTTTCATCAGGATGTCCTTAACACCGAGAACAGAGTTAAAAATACGACGAGCAGCGGAGTATTTTCTTGCGAAATGAGAGGTGTTTGGATAGCAGATGAAACACTGTCTGGGGTGTGTGATGGATCTTCTTAATGGAAACCAAAACTAAGGAGTCCACGGAGAAGTAAAATCGTTAAAGTATATGCTTATAATCGGGTAACCAAACTTTTTTTTCATGGCTGTAATTTTCTTTGCTTCAACTTGATGAAAATTAGAATGTAGTTATCCGATACGTTGTTGAGGATCAACAGCCAGTAGTTAGTAGAACCTGCAGACAATCAACAAACAATACAATATATATATACTTCTATCTCTAGAAGGATGGCGATTTAAAAGAACCTTTTCCCGGCCCCAGTGAGGAGAAGGAAGTCGAATGGGAAGATAAGTGGGAAGAACAGATTCAGAGCCTTGCTGCTTGTTTCCAAGCTAATGGTCCTTACAGCGCATGCCCAAATATGGCCAAGGGACGACTTATCGATTCCAAAGAAGTCCGATCACTTTTAGCACAATAGAAATAAATAAAACTATGGATTAAACAGAAATTTTTTTGCGTGTTCTTGTAATTTAGGGAAAGACAGCTGCTTTCTTAGCATGAAATGTTCATGTACGCTTCGAGGGCATAAGAGGTAAGACCGGTTAGACGAATTCAGGTGCGTTCGGTAAGGTAATTCCTCGGAAATAAAAGTTACCGATGATTCTTTTTTTAGTTTTCCCTGAAAATGTTCTCTACCAAGCATTGTTTCGGAAAAAAAAAAAGAAAAACAATAGCAACGATAGGTCACCGCTTAAGAGATGTGATGGGCCAATCTTACTCCATTTATGCCTCATGTACTTCACCGCGGGTTATTCATCCGCTCCACGTTACATTTTGCGGTAGTTGGATGCATAGTTTAGTAATTAAAGTAATACTTGGGAAAAAAATGAACTTGGCAGGTAGAAAGTGTCGAGCATATGGAACAATATCATATAACATTTGTAGAAAAATCACACCATTTAAAATGACGTGGACGTAAAGCGTTCGTATGGTCGTTGTTTTCGCGGTCATAATTTGCATCCCAGAGTATCGGTTTGTTCGATTGTTGTCCGGTTTTGTCGCGGTCATAATTTGCATCCCAGAGTACCAGTTTATGCACGCTTCCACCTATATCATATTTTTCCATCCGATAAACATTTATTTTAATATTCCCTAACAATAAAGCGGAAAAAAAAAATGTGTTACTGTTATGATCCAATAAAAAAATATAGGTCACCATGGTCGTTTAAAAGACTAACAAGCACTTCTTCCACCATCAAGCTTCGTTGGGGGGAGGGGGGGGGGGGGGGTTCTTTCGTTCACGGCAAAAAAGGTGGCGTTTACCTTGTAGAAAACGCGCGGTGAATTTACGCAAAACGTGGCATTTGCTTACATTTACTATTGTTCGCCAATCGGAAAATGCAAGGTTTTCCATTTGTTTTGTTGTCGGTGAATTCGAGTATTCGTTCCATTATCCAGTATTTTCCCATTACAGCGAACGCCGGAAAACGCATGTTTTCTGGAATTTACCGGTCTGTTAACACTTGGCGAATATCTTGTTTGCCTGTGTTTACAGATGTTTTCCCGGTGTAAAACTTCACGTTCACCCACGGTTTACAATTGAAAACCCGCATTTTCCCTTGTTTTCCAGAACCTCAAATGCCGTTAAATTTCGGAAAACACTCTGTTTACCATAATTCACCGCTCGGTTAACATAAGGAAAGCATGGTGCATTCCCGCGTTCACAGAAGTTTTCTCCTGTTTTCTTGTATTATCCGAGAAAGGTGAATTCAAGGGAATACGTTGTGTACGTGCACGCGTTCCTTTGTGCCCGCTAATAGAGACCTTGGTTGTTTACCAGTTACTCGGAAAAACCGGTCGGTCGATAGTTGTAGTGAATGGTACGCGTCAAATCCCAAAGGGAAATTTTCAGTGGGATGCGCTCGTTCCATTTCCACGACTTTTTCCCGGAAGATAGGATCAAAGGCGATCCAAGCCAAAAGGCCTGGAACTAGTAAAAACCAGCAAATGGAACGCACATTTCCATTCGGAAATTCCGTTTGGGAATTTTGGACTACCTTTCAAGGGGCGTTTTCCATTTACCAAGATGTTCCGGAAATTCCGTTTGGGTTGTAAATAGAACATGATTTTTCGGTTTGTTCCACTGGAAAATTTCCGGAAAAAGTGGAACTTCTAAAAAGGTAGCCCCGTTTTCCCGTTGGAAATTTTGCGATGGAACTGCGTGTTCCATTTACGGGTTTCGCAATGGTTTTACCAGTTCCAGGCCGCTCACGACCATATCTTCGGTAAGGAAATATGGCGGCTACTCCCTCAGCTGGCTCGGTGCCTTCCATCTCCTTCGCTTTCTACGAATGCTCAGTCTGTCATGGCCTGGCTCCTGATTTAGGAACTTAGGAACTCTTCCTGTGGTTTGTACTTCTCTGCACAGAGCTTCAAAGGTCCCTCGAGCCATCCTGAAGTGGCTTTTAATTCATCGACCGCATATGCAGGCAAAATATTTTCATAAAAACCGTCATTTCTGTAAAGATCGCGCCTCATATAGATTGCAACGCCGCCAGGATAGTAATGTCATCATCATCATCTGCATAAACGAGACTCTCTTCTTCCAAGGAGATTGCGAGAAGACTAGCATTTCGTTCAACAACAACAACAGTTGTGCCGCCATTTTGAATTTTGGCGGGAAATACATCAGATGGTGAAGGGAGCCTGGGAATGAATGGGATGAGTGTGTCAAATGGAACACATCCTTAACCGATAAACATTTCCTACAGAAGTTTCCAGAATTTCCTGGAATCTTTTGGTAAAGGGAAAACGCCCAAGAAATCCCATTTTCCCGAGAAAATTTCCGTTCGGGGACACAAAATTAATCCTTCCATTTACATTCCATCCGAAATTTCCGGATTTTCTTGGTAAATGCATGGTAAACAACCCTTATTTCAGGCAATAAAGCGAACCGCGACGAAAGGAACCTAAACTGCAGCCGGAAGCGTACTTTGTTGGCGATTACTCCGGTCATACAGCGACCGATTGTTGGAGGGGGAGCCCAGGAGATATTTAACAAATTGACGTCAGTTTTTATGCGTCTGTCCTGTTATTGATCATGAATTTCGTCATAACATTGTCAAAGTAGTGTGGATCCACGAGGCGATAGCCGAGTGGATCCGCAGACTACTTTGACAATGTTAAGACGAAATTCATTGTCAATAACAGGACAGACGCATTAAAAACTGACATCAATTTGTTTTTTACGATATCAAAATTGTCGAATTGCCCGCTCTCGCTCGCTGACGCGTCGCATGAATTTCAAATTCATGTGTCTGTCCGCATATGGACAATAAAATTTAACCAATGAGCGCGCGTGAATTTCTACAGTTATCGTAAAAAACCCTTTCTAGTGGATAAATTGTAGTGGACGTTGGAAGTAGAGGAATGGAAACTAGTCAAGCTCTCGGCAAAACAATACATTATGCCAGCGGAAGCTCCCTTCTCCAGCATAATTCAAGATGGCGGACGAAGGCTCCGTAGAATATCTGTTTCTCTTTGCCCAAGAACACGTGGATTTTCGAATATCGGTAAGTGCATGCAAACTTTAATATCTAGAAAAGAAATTGATTTTTTTATATCCAGTGAATTGGAGAAATTGAGTTTTATAGGTTTCTTTGTCCAGAGTAAGTACTAACTATGCTTTGTCTAACTCTGCACCCTTCTCTACTATTATACATGTACAGTACTTCTGATCACGCTTTCCCCATTTGTTTTGAGTTCCCTAAAATACCTTCTTGTTGCCCCATTCTGTGATATCCACGATATGGAAATCAGTTATTCCCATTCCTAATTACCCATTAGAGAGAAAGGAACTTAATACAATGAATGCTTTCCTGATGACTTTGAAAAGAGCTGTTTAAAATGGCTTCACAGGAGCCGTTTTGAAATTGTTCGTAAAATATTTTACATATGAGGAAGAAATAACTTAATCGTTCTCTTTTATAAGTTCCAATTTTTACTAGGCTTTTGATCAAGGTCATAGAGTATATGCAACATTTCAAACAAACTATTTTTTGGAACAACAGTTTTATTAGAAGTGTCAGTTGTGAACGTGTTTGTTTTTACTGCAGTAGACCATTTTACAAATGTCTACTCAATGACCTGGCCTTTGAGTGGCAGCGAGGCTGAAGGTGACCTTGTTTCGATACATTCCTCACTGCTTTAATGTCATTGTAGATGCAGCTGGTTAGCAGTAGAACAGTTTGATTTGTACAACAAAACCATCAAGGTCTGTATAAAAGCAATGTCACCTCCAGCCTTGCTGCCCTTCAAAGACCAGGTCACTGAACACACAACTGGTCTAATGAATTCCATTGTATCCCATTTGTGTGATTTCACTCGTGCAATTTTTTGGACAAGAAGATCACAGCCCCACAAATCCAAGGAGACTGCATGCCTGTGCAATTTGCATGGTAACTATGCAATGATTACTGGATGATCTTGGATTTTTTCTGGTAGGATTATCCTTGAAGATTGGCAGCACAACATATGTAACACACCCAGTATTTTGCATTCAAGCTGGGCTCAAAATTAATGCTCGTAAACTCACAAGTGCTTTTGATAATCTGTGAGTAAGAACAATATCTACTAGCAAACGTTTGTGAGTTAGAACCATCGATGTCTACCAAACATTTCTAAATGGAAAGAATGTGCTGGTGATTCACCAGACTTTGCTAGTGGAAAAAATCTTGGACTAAAAAGTTAACTTCGTGCCCTGTCAAGCATGCCTTATCCAGGTAATACTCCCCCTGCCCCTATCACCTCCCTCGCCTTTTTATATCAACTACACAAGCAATGCGCTAGTAGGGTGTTGTGGACAGTTCCAAGGAATAATGTGAAAATGAATTTATTCAAAATCCATTTTCTCTTAAATTGTTTTATGTTAGGAATTGTTATCAGTCTCCACAATGTTTAATTTCAAGATTCATGTGCAATACCAGGATCACAGAAAAGAAGTAAGATTCATGAATTTATTTATGCAGGCCATCTGATAGGGTGCGGAAAAAAATTGAAAATTATGCGGAAATTTTCGGCAATATTATGCGGAAGAAAGTGACGATTATGCGGAAAAGACGCCAGATTATGCGGAAATTTATACAGTTAAATAAAGTTGCTCCCATGGCTTTTTCCAACGTACAAAACACATGTTAACATCTTACCGATAATTTTAGTCCTTTACGACACGTTTGACCTTTTGCTGCCATTCGTGGACACGTATTTCTTTGTTCAGCGCAATTTTTCCATGGTTTTCGTTGTTGTGTTTGTTCGAAGCTTAGTAACCAGGCATTAAATCGGACGAGAAAAACTGGACACACTGCAACTAGAACCCAGGCCATCACCAGAAGACGCACGGAATGCCTGGAGGCTTAAAATTGTTTACGAACGAAAAGATGTGTTTTCGTCGCTGTTTTGGGTGAATAACTTCTTCAAAATGATCAACCTCTTCGATATTTTTGCTTCTGATGATGGTCCCTGGTGAAAAACCTTACAAGATCTTCAACTAATCAGTTGCTTTCTCGCTTATATGTAGCCATTTTCTAGTTTTATGCGGAAAAATGCCCCAAGTATGCGGAGGATGCGGAAGTAGGCGAATTATGCAGATCCGCACCACCGCATCCTATCAGATGCCCTGTTTATGACTTGACTAGATTAAATTTGCTTCTGAAGGATAGAACCTTCTCGGTGTTCTGTTTGTTTGGAAGATAGATGTTGGCCACTGCACCCTCTGCTTATCTATTTTTTTACTACATGTAGGTTACATTTTGAATATATAAGTGCTATTTTTTGAAACTTAATACTCCTTGGTTTGATCAATAAGGGACTGAATTAAAAAAAAAAACAAAAAACAAACAAACAAACAAAAAAACAAACAAACAAACAGACAGACAAATAAACACCTTGTTTCAAAGTTAAGTGCAATATTTTGTTATTATTTAATATTTCAGCTTTCTGTCTTCATTGCAAGCTTGGCATGAGGGGAACAAAGTGCATTAAAGGCAAGAGCACAATCATGACAAAAATATTCACTACATCTTTAATGGCAGCTGTATTTTACATGTTTTCTGCAGAATCCTCACTTGGTGGTATGCCTGCCAAATGAAAAGTGTGCAAGGTACCTGCTCTCCAGAGCTGTTTCTATAAAGTGAGTGTTCTTGAATGTTATATTTTAAACATGTACAGATGTATGATTACATGTATTGTAATGACTGAAAGTTGTTTACATTTAAACTGGGAAGAAAGAAATGATTATCATTCTCACTGTTTCAGTTGTGCACTTATTGGCTGGGAGGTCCATGTGCCAGATAAAAAAAAACAAACTATTAATTATTGTATTACAAGAAGTTGGGCTGGCTACCAGCCATTGATTAGCCAATCAAATTTGAGGATAAAATATATTTTAAAAAAATATATTCACATTGATTGGTTAGAAAATTGCATTTCTATAGAAACACGGTACATGCTTTTTATTTCTTAATTGATACAATACAATGCAATACAGGTTTATACATGATGAGAAGATAAAAAAAGGAAATAAAACATATCATGAAAAGGAAACACGAGGTCTACCATATAGTGTTTCCTTAAAAAAAAAGAATCAATTTATAGATTAAATTATTTCCTATTCTAGATCGCTATTTACATATTTGCATATTTAAGAAAGACTTAAGCTTCACTTGAAAGAGTTTAAAAGATTCTGCTTCAACCATATATTGCGGTACATGTACTGTAAATTAACCAATTCTTTCACTTTGCAAATAAGGAATGGTTATTTACAGGCGTTAACTCTTGTGTTTTTCACACCTAATTTAGACTGACTGATCTAGACTGCTTGTGAGCACTGATTTGTTAGAGAAACCCCATTCTATTTATGGTCAGCAGGTAGCACATATTTTTTGGGATTGTGTTTTTCTTTCTACATGTAGATCTGTGTATGAACTATGGGGTCGAGGAAACAAAATGGAAGATTTGAAACAGTGTATTCTCAAATATCCAGCCAAGAAAATGGTATAAAATTTATTTGATATTTTTTTTACAAACTAGCAAACAGTTAAACTTGTACAGTATTGTTAAACTTAATGAAAATAATTACATACTGTAGATGATAGTGCACATGTACATAATTAATTTCTCTAAATTGATCAATGAAAACATTTTGTTCTTGTGCACCCTATAATATGCCATTTTAATTGTTTGCATGCCATCCAATATTTTACTGTAAAAGGCATCCATACAATAGAGGCCTAAAGTGTGATGTCACAAAAAATAATGTTTGAACTTATGGGATTTGTGCCATTTTTCGAATACAGCATCCTAGAAAACAGGTCCTTGCCAAAAATTACCTCTTAATTGTGATTCCCAGCCGAATTATAAGGATAAAAGTTCGATAGACTGCCCCCATATAAATCTCTCTAATTTTGAGTTTGGTTTCTAAACTGAAGGAACTGCTACAAATTTTGATGGGTTTGTATGGATGCTGTGAAACTTTGATCCCTAGGCTTACATGTATATTTCAATAGGGAATTGCAGTTCCGAGCTAATATTTGGATGAGGGCATCTTTGGGATCCTCTATAATTTCAAAAAAGAAATATATATTACTTGTGACATCATCACTTTAGGACTCTATTGTCATGGAACAAATGGACTTTAAGTACACTGTGTCATGGTCAATATTATATTTTGAAAGGTTTATTTGCTTTGAGAGACAAAGTATTAAATACAAAGTATTAATGAAATCAGAGGTGGGGTTACATCTTTGAAGTACAAGCGCATCTCTCAAACTGAAGAGGTTTGATGTTCAATTTTTTAAACAATTTTTTTTTCACTGTTTCTTAACAGCAAGCTTTCACCTCCATAGCTCATCATTTAAAATAACATTGAATCATTTAACAAAAAGCTGACAGTAAATCACAAGAGAGAACTCATTGATGTTAAGTATTTACAACTTGTGAACTACTCCCATGTAACTTAGGGCCCGTTTACATGGAGGTGGGGGCCCCAGGTAGGTGAGGTAACCTGCCTAGCCGTGGTCAAAAATGGCCCTCGTTTACATCAGCAAACTTACAACCCTGGGGTCCCAGGGTGACGTTTACTAGACGTTTGTTGCAAATAAAACATGAACTTGACCCCGGCTAGGCGGGTTTACCCGCAGCCCTTGAGTCGTTTTACATGGCAAAAGTGGGGCCCCCTGCCAGCTGACAGGGTTACCCTACGCTGGCAGACCGGGCAACCCGCACTAGCGCAGGATTACCATGCCACCTATCACATGTACACAGGATCAAATAAAACTGAGAGAGTTATATGGAGAGGGCGGGTTTAGCCTCACCTACTAGGGGGCCCCCCGCCGTCGCATGTAAACAGGCCCTTAATACACTAGGCAGATCTGGACATTACTTGGAAAAATGTCAATGGTTCAAATAGTTATTTGTTCATATTAGTAGTATCACTTCTCTGTTTTGTGTAAGCCTGGTTTTCACGAGTGACACAAGCACAAGTGCAAAGCAATAATACCTCATTTCGACTGAGAAAACGGCCTTGATGCGGCATAAGCACAAGCCATAAAATGTTTTCCCCTTTATCTGGTGGCTACAGGTAGCACTTATTCTTGGGTTAGAGCTGCAACAAGTGAAACTGAATACCCTTAAAAAAAAAAAAAAAAAAAAAAAATCATAAATCAGCACAAGAAACTTACCACTATGTGGTTGTGTTTGTGCAATGCCGGAGACAGTGGAATGTCACGACTGTAATAATTTTTTCGTGACACGCACTTGCGCAGCAGTCACTATTCCCATTGTCTGATTTTTCTGAAAGTAAGTATCAATAGAATATACTTCGGAGCCAATCAGCACAAGAAATATCCATCTTGCGGTCTCTAGTGAGTCCTTCGCATCACCAATGATTGGCCGAGAGTCGTCGATAGCAAACGAAGATCTCTGCTGCCTCCTTCGACCCTGGAGGTATCCTTCGAAATCGAGGTGAGCTATTTAATGTGTTCAGCTTATGTTTTACGGCATTGTCATTTACTTCTGCTCACAGCTTTCATATTTTGTTTCCAACAGATCAGATGAAAAGTTGCGTGAGGATTTAGGACGAGATAAACCTCTAATATTTAGGATACTGAGTATTGATTTAATGTCCACGCGTATATGTAAACAAGCGTAGGCTTACATGTAAGTCTTAACAACCCTTGCCGATAGTGGATACTCCATAATTTTTAAAGTACCTTTAGCCTTGTATGGGAAAAACTGGGCCTCTCTGCTGGAGGAATATTGCGTTATGTGAATGGTGCCTCTTCGCACGAATTTATATCGAGCTTCGATGTTTCAAAATTGCGCCCCTCGAACGACCATGTTGGATATGGTGATCGAAAAACCATCAATGTGAAAGCTGTGTGTACTTGTAAAAGACACAAAACAACTAGTTCAGGTAACTGTGATATCGTAATGATCGTAGTGGAAATCAGTCATCAACTGCTGTGGAACTGCTGTGGACAGACTGTCTGTAAACAACTGTTGTAAACAATCGACTTTCGAATCAGTCTAGAGACAGCAAACCATCTAGACTTGCTGGTGATGTAGTTTTTTCTCTTTTTCAGGATGTACATGTATGACAGCCCCACGTTTCATTGGAATGGTAGAGCGCTAGGCGTTTGGTCAATATTTTAGGGAACATCCCACAAGATTTACTGAAATCAAATTTGTCACGCTCTCGGAGACATACATGTAATCCAATCCACTTATTGCAGAAATCGGGCTATGTTATGGATGTAGGTGACATTAATAAATTACACGATGTATCAACAGCACCATTCAACTTTTGCACCGATGTCAGCTGTCACTTAAACAGTTTTGCTGATGTTTGAAACTAACTTTACTCTATCAATAGAGAATGACTGTTGTGTTAAATGTAAAGTTTCTCTTTGTTATCAAGAAAAGGAATATAGAAACATTTAAGCTACGTTCTTTGAGAGAAAAATCATGAGTTACAAAATTTCACATTATTAATATACAGTAAACACCTAGTTACATGTATATCTAGCTACAAATGCGTACATATATCTTACGTTGTGTTTCATCATTTTTTGGGATAATATGTGCCATTAATACTTGGGATCATGTATCTTATGGGAAGCTTTGATTGGCATATTGACCGATGTATCAGTCGATACGTCGCTCAATACGTCAGTTGTTACTTGACTGACACTCAACTGATATTCAACCGATACTCAACTGACTAGCAACCAGTGTGGCAATTGATACTCAATCGATATAGTGACCGAGATATATTTATAGCGGCCGATATGGTGGGTGGTACACTGACACTTCACCGATACTTCACAGACACTTCGCCAAGTACAGCGATGCTTACTGTTTAGAAACAAGTCTTTTGATATTTAAATTTTGCCAGCCACAGAACAAAAGAATTCTTTGTTTCAACAGCCAATAAACCTCTGATTTGCACCTTATGACAAGAGGTGACGTAACAGTGAGTATCGCCATATTCTTTAAAACATCAATCAATTTATTGGACAATATATCGACCCAAGAGAATATGATGATCGACCGATTTATTGGTCGTCCAAAGCGATTTCAATAGGCTGCCATATTGGTGGAATATAGGATTTTCTTATAGGGTGCCTCAGTCGATATATCAGTGGATATGCTAGCTTTTAAAATAGCTGATAGACGACTGATGTATCCCTGTAGTGCTGCCAGCAACATGGTTTTGCAAAAGTTACCTTTACTTCTGCCATAATACAGGTACTCTCAATTAACCCCAGAATTGTTGAATTTGTACCATTCTCGTCCTGTTGTTTACCATATAAATTTTGTTTTATCAGTTCATTAAAATATTAAAAAAATGTTTTTGATTGTCGAATCGTGTTTGTTTACGACTCACTTTTCATACACCATACATCATACACTGCTGATTATTTTACAGTTAATTTTGTTAACTTTTTTTACACTGGCAACACCCACATGTACTACTAGGTCATTTTTTATGTTTTAAAATTCTGACAATTCCTCAACCTTAGTGTGATTTTTTGGCGTCATACCACCAAGCTCTCCATGTCAGAATTTTTTAAAACATCAAAAAATGACTATTAGTACATCGTGCGGTGTCTGCCAGTGAACACAAAAGTTAACAAAATTAACGTGTTAAAATTATCAGCAGGTGTATGATGTATGGTGTATGAAAAGTGATCAGTAAACAAACACGATTAAACAATCAAAAACATTTTTTAATATTTTAATGAACTGATGAAACAAAATTTATGGTAAACATCACGACGAGAATGGTATAAATCATATAGCAACAATTCTGGAGTTAATTGAAAGTACCTGTATTAATATTATGGTAGATTAAGTAAAGGTAACTTTTGCAACACCATGTTGTTGGCAGCACTACAAGGATACATCAGTCGTCTATCAGCTATTTTAACAGCCAACATATCCATTGATATATTGACTGAGGCACCCTATAAGAAAATCCTATATTCCACCAATCTGGCGGCCTATTGAAATGTTATCGCTTCAGACGACCAATAAATCGGTTGATATATTGTCCAATAAATTGATTGATGTTTTAAAGAATATAGCGATAGTTACTGTTACGTCGCCTATTGTCATTAAGGTGCCAATCAGAGGTTTATTGGCTGTTGAAACAAAGAATTCTTTTGTTCTGTGGCTTGCAAAATTTAAATATCAAAAGATTTGTTTGTAAACAGTGAGTATCGCTATAGCAAAGATATCAGTGACATCACCTATTGTTGTTAATATGCCAACCAGAGGACCATTGGCTGCTGAAACAAAGAGTTCTTTTGTTTAACGTTTTCAACATTTAAATAACAAAAGCAATGTTTGTAAACAAATGTCTTCGCTATACTCGGCAAAGTGTCTGTGAAGACTATCAGCGTACCACTGACTATCAGTCGGCCGCTACAAATGTATCTCGGTCGCTATTTCGACTGAGTATCAATTGTGAGCCTGGTTGCTAGTCGGTTGAGTATCGGTTGAATATCAGTTAGGTGTCAATCAAGTAACAATCGACGTATCGAGCGACGTATCGACTGATACATCGGTCGATCTGATGCCAATCGAGGCTTCCCATAAGATACATGAACCCAAGTATTAATGGCACATATTATCCCAAAAAAAATGAAACATAACTTGAGATACATGTACACATTTGTAGCTAGATATACATGTAACTAGGTATTTACTGTATATTAATAATGTGAAATGTTGTAACTCGTTATTTTTCCCTCAAAGCAGGCAGGTTAAATGTTTGTATAATTCTTTTTCTTGATATCGAAGAAAAACTTTACATTTAACACAACAGTCATTCTCTTTTGATGGAGTAGCTAAGTTACTTTCAAACACCGCCAAAACTGCGTAAGCGACAGCTAACATTGGTACAAAAGTTGAATGGTGCTGTTGATACATAGTGTAATTTATCTATGTGACCTACATAACATTGATTTCTGCAAGTAAGGGGATTGGATTACATCCATGTCTCCGAGAGTTTGACAAATTTGTTGGACATCTCAATTTGATTTCAGTAAATCTTGTGAGGATGTTCTAAAAACATTGATGAAAACGCCTTAGCGCTTAATATTCCAATGAAAGTCGGGAACCACCATATACATCATGGAAAAAGAAAAAACGGAGAGAGAGCGATTTGCCAGAAACCCGGCCCAGCCATTTACAATGGCGTCCCCCCCCCCCCCCCGATTGCTTTGAAGAACGACAGGCGTAATATAACAATAGCTGCTGTTCTTGATTCAATGAGATGCAAATGACTGGGCCGGGGTATTCCTGCAACTTTAGCTTGGAAGAGAGCGAGCATATTCCAAGATGGTCATTCGAGCAGCGCAAATTTTGAAACCATCAGTAGTTGATTTAATTGGTGCGGAAGAAGGCACCGTTCACAGAACGCAAGATTCCACAGCAGAGAGGCCCAGTTTTGGGCCACACGAGGCGCCAAGGTACTTTTATGGAGTATCCACTATCGTGAAAGGATTGTTAAGACTAAAGCTTCATGCTGTCTTACATACACGTCCGACAGTAAATCAACAATACTCTAAAGTATCCTATAATATTCGAGGTTTACTCATCCTACAATCATCAAACCAACTTTCATACTGATCAGTTAGGAAACAAAATACAAAACAAGGTATGAAAGCTGGGAGCACAAGTATATGATCAATGCTGTAAAACATTAAATAGCTCACCCTAATTTCGAAGGATACCTCCAGGTCGAAGGAGGCCAGCAGAAAAGACCGTCGTTCTGACTATCGATGACTCTCGACCAATCATCAGTGATGCAAAAGACTCACCAGAGACAGCCACCAATGGAATTTCATGTGCTGATTGGCCTCCGAAGTAATTCCTACAGGTATTGTTACTTAAATACGTTCGGAAAACTCCAGACGATAGCAATAGTGACTGCTGCGCAACTGCGTGTCACGAAAAAACTATTACAGTCGTGACATTCCACTGTCTCCGGCATTGCACAAACACAACCACATAGTAGTAAAGTACTTGTGCTGATTTATGATTTTTTTTTTTTTTTTTTTTTCTGAAGGGTATGCAGTTTCACTTGTTGCAGCACAAACACAAGAATAAGTGCTACCTGTAGCCAAAAGATAAAGGAAAAAACATTTTATGGCTTGTGCTTATGCCGCATCAAGGCAGGTTTCTCAGTCGAAATGAGGTATTATTGCATTGCACTTGTACTTGTGTCACTCATGAAAACCAGGCTTACACAAAAAACAGAAGTGATACTACTAATATGAACAAATAACTATTTGAACCATGGACATTTTTCCAAGTAATGTGCAGATCTGCCTAGTGTATTAAGGGCTGTTTACATGCGACGGTGGGGGGACCCCTAGTAGGTGAGGCTAACCAGCCCTCTCCATATAACCTCTCAGTTTTATTTGATCCGATGTAACATGATAGGTGGCATGGTAACCTGCGCTAGTGCGGGTTGCTGGTCTGCCAGCGTAGGATAACCCTGTCAGCTGGCAGGGGGCCCCACTTTTGCATGTAAAACGACTCAAGTTCTGCGGGTAAACCCACCTAGCCGGCGGTCAAGTTCATGTTTTAGTGCAACAACGATCTAGTAACGCACCCTGGGACCCCCAGGGTATGTAACTTTGCTGAGTGTAAACGAGGGCCATTTTTCGCACCACGGCTAGGCAGAGTTACCTCACCTACCTGGGGCCCCCCACCTCCATGTAAAACGGGCCCTAAGTTACATGGGAGTAGTTCACAAGTTGTACGTTGTATATACATCACATCAATGAGTTCTCTCTCGTGATTGTACCTGTCAGCTTTTTGTATAAAATGATTCAATTTATTTTTACAATGATGAGCTATGGAGTGTGAAGCTTAGTCTTTTTTTTTTTTGCCGGTTTATTTTTTTTTTTTTTTGTATAGAAACAGTGAAAAAAAAAAATTGTTTAAAAAATTGCAACATCAAACCTCTTCAGTTTGAGATGCCGCTTGTACTTCAAAGATGTAAACACACCTCTGATTTCATTAATACTTTAGTATTTAATACTTTGTCTCTCAAAGCAAATAAACCTTTCAAAAAATATATTGACCATGACACAGTGTACTTAAAGCTCATTTGTTCCATGACAATAGAGTCCTAAGTGATGATGTCACAAGTAATATATATTTCTTTTTTGAAATTATAGAGGTACCAAAAGAATGCCCTCATCCCAAATATTAGCTCTGAACTGCAATTCCCTATTGAAATATACATGTAGCCTAGGATCAAAGTTTCACAGCATCCATACAAACCCATCAAAATTTGTAGGCAGTTCCTTCAGTTAGAAACCAACTCAAAATTAGAGAGATTTTATTATGGGCAGTATCGAACTTTTATCCTTATAATTCGCTGGGAATCACAATTAAGAGGTAATTTTTGGCAAGGACCTGTTTTCTAGGATGCTGTATTCGAAAATGGCACCAAATCCCATAGTTCAAACATTATTTTTTGTGACATCACACTTTAGGACTCTATTGTATTGGATTCTTTTACAGTAAAATATTGGATGGCATGCAAACAATTAAAATGGCATATTATAGGGTGCACAAGAACAAAATGTTTTCATTGATCAATTTAGAGAAATTAATTATGTACATGTGCACTATCATCTACAGTATGTAATTATTTTCATTAAGTTTAACAATACTGTACAAGTTTAACTGTTTGCTAGTTTGTAAAAAAAATATCAAATAAATTTTATACCATTTTCTTGGCTGGATATTTGAGAATACACTGTTTCAAATCTTCCATTTTGTTTCCTCGACCCCATAGTTCATACACAGATCTACATGTAGAAAGAAAAACACAATCCCAAAAAATATGTGCTACCTGCTGACCATAAATAGAATGGGGTTTCTCTAACAAATCAGTGCTCACAAGCAGTCTAGATCAGTCAGTCTAAATTAGGTGTGAAAAACACAAGAGTTAACGCCTGTAAATAACCATTCCTTATTTGCAAAGTGAAAGAATTGGTTAATTTACAGTACATGTACCGCAATATATGGTTGAAGCAGAATCTTTTAAACTCTTTCAAGTGAAGCTTAAGTCTTTCTTAAATATGCAAATATGTAAATAGCGATCTAGAATAGGAAATAATTTAATCTATAAATTGATTCTTTTTTTTTAAGGAAACACTATATGGTAGACCTCGTGTTTCCTTTTCATGATATGTTTTATTTCCTTTTTTTATCTTCTCATCATGTATAAACCTGTATTGCATTGTATTGTATCAATTAAGAAATAAAAAGCATGTACCGTGTTTCTATAGAAATGCAATTTTCTAACCAATCAATGTGAATATATTTTTTTAAAATATATTTTATCCTCAAATTTGATTGGCTAATCAATGGCTGGTAGCCAGCCCAACTTCTTGTAATACAATAATTAATAGTTTGTTTTTTTTTATCTGGCACATGGACCTCCCAGCCAATAAGTGCACAACTGAAACAGTGAGAATGATAATCATTTCTTTCTTCCCAGTTTAAATGTAAACAACTTTCAGTCATTACAATACATGTAATCATACATCTGTACATGTTTAAAATATAACATTCAAGAACACTCACTTTATAGAAACAGCTCTGGAGAGCAGGTACCTTGCACACTTTTCATTTGGCAGGCATACCACCAAGTGAGGATTCTGCAGAAAACATGTAAAATACAGCTGCCATTAAAGATGTAGTGAATATTTTTGTCATGATTGTGCTCTTGCCTTTAATGCACTTTGTTCCCCTCATGCCAAGCTTGCAATGAAGACAGAAAGCTGAAATATTAAATAATAACAAAATATTGCACTTAACTTTGAAACAAGGTGTTTATTTGTCTGTCTGTTTGTTTGTTTGTTTTTTTGTTTGTTTGTTTGTTTTTTGTTTTTTTTTTTAATTCAGTCCCTTATTGATCAAACCAAGGAGTATTAAGTTTCAAAAAATAGCACTTATATATTCAAAATGTAACCTACATGTAGTAAAAAAATAGATAAGCAGAGGGTGCAGTGGCCAACATCTATCTTCCAAACAAACAGAACACCGAGAAGGTTCTATCCTTCAGAAGCAAATTTAATCTAGTCAAGTCATAAACAGGGCATCTGATAGGATGCGGTGGTGCGGATCTGCATAATTCGCCTACTTCCGCATCCTCCGCATACTTGGGGCATTTTTCCGCATAAAACTAGAAAATGGCTACATATAAGCGAGAAAGCAACTGATTAGTTGAAGATCTTGTAAGGTTTTTCACCAGGGACCATCATCAGAAGCAAAAATATCGAAGAGGTTGATCATTTTGAAGAAGTTATTCACCCAAAACAGCGACGAAAACACATCTTTTCGTTCGTAAACAATTTTAAGCCTCCAGGCATTCCGTGCGTCTTCTGGTGATGGCCTGGGTTCTAGTTGCAGTGTGTCCAGTTTTTCTCGTCCGATTTAATGCCTGGTTACTAAGCTTCGAACAAACACAACAACGAAAACCATGGAAAAATTGCGCTGAACAAAGAAATACGTGTCCACGAATGGCAGCAAAAGGTCAAACGTGTCGTAAAGGACTAAAATTATCGGTAAGATGTTAACATGTGTTTTGTACGTTGGAAAAAGCCATGGGAGCAACTTTATTTAACTGTATAAATTTCCGCATAATCTGGCGTCTTTTCCGCATAATCGTCACTTTCTTCCGCATAATATTGCCGAAAATTTCCGCATAATTTTCAATTTTTTTCCGCACCCTATCAGATGGCCTGCATAAATAAATTCATGAATCTTACTTCTTTTCTGTGATCCTGGTATTGCACATGAATCTTGAAATTAAACATTGTGGAGACTGATAACAATTCCTAACATAAAACAATTTAAGAGAAAATGGATTTTGAATAAATTCATTTTCACATTATTCCTTGGAACTGTCCACAACACCCTACTAGCGCATTGCTTGTGTAGTTGATATAAAAAGGCGAGGGAGGTGATAGGGGCAGGGGGAGTATTACCTGGATAAGGCATGCTTGACAGGGCACGAAGTTAACTTTTTAGTCCAAGATTTTTTCCACTAGCAAAGTCTGGTGAATCACCAGCACATTCTTTCCATTTAGAAATGTTTGGTAGACATCGATGGTTCTAACTCACAAACGTTTGCTAGTAGATATTGTTCTTACTCACAGATTATCAAAAGCACTTGTGAGTTTACGAGCATTAATTTTGAGCCCAGCTTGAATGCAAAATACTGGGTGTGTTACATATGTTGTGCTGCCAATCTTCAAGGATAATCCTACCAGAAAAAATCCAAGATCATCCAGTAATCATTGCATAGTTACCATGCAAATTGCACAGGCATGCAGTCTCCTTGGATTTGTGGGGCTGTGATCTTCTTGTCCAAAAAATTGCACGAGTGAAATCACACAAATGGGATACAATGGAATTCATTAGACCAGTTGTGTGTTCAGTGACCTGGTCTTTGAAGGGCAGCAAGGCTGGAGGTGACATTGCTTTTATACAGACCTTGATGGTTTTGTTGTACAAATCAAACTGTTCTACTGCTAACCAGCTGCATCTACAATGACATTAAAGCAGTGAGGAATGTATCGAAACAAGGTCACCTTCAGCCTCGCTGCCACTCAAAGGCCAGGTCATTGAGTAGACATTTGTAAAATGGTCTACTGCAGTAAAAACAAACACGTTCACAACTGACACTTCTAATAAAACTGTTGTTCCAAAAAATAGTTTGTTTGAAATGTTGCATATACTCTATGACCTTGATCAAAAGCCTAGTAAAAATTGGAACTTATAAAAGAGAACGATTAAGTTATTTCTTCCTCATATGTAAAATATTTTACGAACAATTTCAAAACGGCTCCTGTGAAGCCATTTTAAACAGCTCTTTTCAAAGTCATCAGGAAAGCATTCATTGTATTAAGTTCCTTTCTCTCTAATGGGTAATTAGGAATGGGAATAACTGATTTCCATATCGTGGATATCACAGAATGGGGCAACAAGAAGGTATTTTAGGGAACTCAAAACAAATGGGGAAAGCGTGATCAGAAGTACTGTACATGTATAATAGTAGAGAAGGGTGCAGAGTTAGACAAAGCATAGTTAGTACTTACTCTGGACAAAGAAACCTATAAAACTCAATTTCTCCAATTCACTGGATATAAAAAAATCAATTTCTTTTCTAGATATTAAAGTTTGCATGCACTTACCGATATTCGAAAATCCACGTGTTCTTGGGCAAAGAGAAACAGATATTCTACGGAGCCTTCGTCCGCCATCTTGAATTATGCTGGAGAAGGGAGCTTCCGCTGGCATAATGTATTGTTTTGCCGAGAGCTTGACTAGTTTCCATTCCTCTACTTCCAACGTCCACTACAATTTATCCACTAGAAAGGGTTTTTTACGATAACTGTAGAAATTCACGCGCGCTCATTGGTTAAATTTTATTGTCCATATGCGGACAGACACATGAATTTGAAATTCATGCGACGCGTCAGCGAGCGAGAGCGGGCAATTCGACAATTTTGATATCGTAAAAAACAAATTGATGTCAGTTTTTAATGCGTCTGTCCTGTTATTGACAATGAATTTCGTCTTAACATTGTCAAAGTAGTCTGCGGATCCACTCGGCTATCGCCTCGTGGATCCACACTACTTTGACAATGTTATGACGAAATTCATGATCAATAACAGGACAGACGCATAAAAACTGACGTCAATTTGTTAAATATCTCCTGGGCTCCCCCTCCAACAATCGGTCGCTGTATGACCGGAGTAATCGCCAACAAAGTACGCTTCCGGCTGCAGTTTAGGTTCCTTTCGTCGCGGTTCGCTTTATTGCCTGAAATAAGGGTTGTTTACCATGCATTTACCAAGAAAATCCGGAAATTTCGGATGGAATGTAAATGGAAGGATTAATTTTGTGTCCCCGAACGGAAATTTTCTCGGGAAAATGGGATTTCTTGGGCGTTTTCCCTTTACCAAAAGATTCCAGGAAATTCTGGAAACTTCTGTAGGAAATGTTTATCGGTTAAGGATGTGTTCCATTTGACACACTCATCCCATTCATTCCCAGGCTCCCTTCACCATCTGATGTATTTCCCGCCAAAATTCAAAATGGCGGCACAACTGTTGTTGTTGTTGAACGAAATGCTAGTCTTCTCGCAATCTCCTTGGAAGAAGAGAGTCTCGTTTATGCAGATGATGATGATGACATTACTATCCTGGCGGCGTTGCAATCTATATGAGGCGCGATCTTTACAGAAATGACGGTTTTTATGAAAATATTTTGCCTGCATATGCGGTCGATGAATTAAAAGCCACTTCAGGATGGCTCGAGGGACCTTTGAAGCTCTGTGCAGAGAAGTACAAACCACAGGAAGAGTTCCTAAGTTCCTAAATCAGGAGCCAGGCCATGACAGACTGAGCATTCGTAGAAAGCGAAGGAGATGGAAGGCACCGAGCCAGCTGAGGGAGTAGCCGCCATATTTCCTTACCGAAGATATGGTCGTGAGCGGCCTGGAACTGGTAAAACCATTGCGAAACCCGTAAATGGAACACGCAGTTCCATCGCAAAATTTCCAACGGGAAAACGGGGCTACCTTTTTAGAAGTTCCACTTTTTCCGGAAATTTTCCAGTGGAACAAACCGAAAAATCATGTTCTATTTACAACCCAAACGGAATTTCCGGAACATCTTGGTAAATGGAAAACGCCCCTTGAAAGGTAGTCCAAAATTCCCAAACGGAATTTCCGAATGGAAATGTGCGTTCCATTTGCTGGTTTTTACTAGTTCCAGGCCTTTTGGCTTGGATCGCCTTTGATCCTATCTTCCGGGAAAAAGTCGTGGAAATGGAACGAGCGCATCCCACTGAAAATTTCCCTTTGGGATTTGACGCGTACCATTCACTACAACTATCGACCGACCGGTTTTTCCGAGTAACTGGTAAACAACCAAGGTCTCTATTAGCGGGCACAAAGGAACGCGTGCACGTACACAACGTATTCCCTTGAATTCACCTTTCTCGGATAATACAAGAAAACAGGAGAAAACTTCTGTGAACGCGGGAATGCACCATGCTTTCCTTATGTTAACCGAGCGGTGAATTATGGTAAACAGAGTGTTTTCCGAAATTTAACGGCATTTGAGGTTCTGGAAAACAAGGGAAAATGCGGGTTTTCAATTGTAAACCGTGGGTGAACGTGAAGTTTTACACCGGGAAAACATCTGTAAACACAGGCAAACAAGATATTCGCCAAGTGTTAACAGACCGGTAAATTCCAGAAAACATGCGTTTTCCGGCGTTCGCTGTAATGGGAAAATACTGGATAATGGAACGAATACTCGAATTCACCGACAACAAAACAAATGGAAAACCTTGCATTTTCCGATTGGCGAACAATAGTAAATGTAAGCAAATGCCACGTTTTGCGTAAATTCACCGCGCGTTTTCTACAAGGTAAACGCCACCTTTTTTGCCGTGAACGAAAGAACCCCCCCCCCCCCCCTCCCCCCAACGAAGCTTGATGGTGGAAGAAGTGCTTGTTAGTCTTTTAAACGACCATGGTGACCTATATTTTTTTATTGGATCATAACAGTAACACATTTTTTTTTTCCGCTTTATTGTTAGGGAATATTAAAATAAATGTTTATCGGATGGAAAAATATGATATAGGTGGAAGCGTGCATAAACTGGTACTCTGGGATGCAAATTATGACCGCGACAAAACCGGACAACAATCGAACAAACCGATACTCTGGGATGCAAATTATGACCGCGAAAACAACGACCATACGAACGCTTTACGTCCACGTCATTTTAAATGGTGTGATTTTTCTACAAATGTTATATGATATTGTTCCATATGCTCGACACTTTCTACCTGCCAAGTTCATTTTTTTCCCAAGTATTACTTTAATTACTAAACTATGCATCCAACTACCGCAAAATGTAACGTGGAGCGGATGAATAACCCGCGGTGAAGTACATGAGGCATAAATGGAGTAAGATTGGCCCATCACATCTCTTAAGCGGTGACCTATCGTTGCTATTGTTTTTCTTTTTTTTTTTCCGAAACAATGCTTGGTAGAGAACATTTTCAGGGAAAACTAAAAAAAGAATCATCGGTAACTTTTATTTCCGAGGAATTACCTTACCGAACGCACCTGAATTCGTCTAACCGGTCTTACCTCTTATGCCCTCGAAGCGTACATGAACATTTCATGCTAAGAAAGCAGCTGTCTTTCCCTAAATTACAAGAACACGCAAAAAAATTTCTGTTTAATCCATAGTTTTATTTATTTCTATTGTGCTAAAAGTGATCGGACTTCTTTGGAATCGATAAGTCGTCCCTTGGCCATATTTGGGCATGCGCTGTAAGGACCATTAGCTTGGAAACAAGCAGCAAGGCTCTGAATCTGTTCTTCCCACTTATCTTCCCATTCGACTTCCTTCTCCTCACTGGGGCCGGGAAAAGGTTCTTTTAAATCGCCATCCTTCTAGAGATAGAAGTATATATATATTGTATTGTTTGTTGATTGTCTGCAGGTTCTACTAACTACTGGCTGTTGATCCTCAACAACGTATCGGATAACTACATTCTAATTTTCATCAAGTTGAAGCAAAGAAAATTACAGCCATGAAAAAAAAGTTTGGTTACCCGATTATAAGCATATACTTTAACGATTTTACTTCTCCGTGGACTCCTTAGTTTTGGTTTCCATTAAGAAGATCCATCACACACCCCAGACAGTGTTTCATCTGCTATCCAAACACCTCTCATTTCGCAAGAAAATACTCCGCTGCTCGTCGTATTTTTAACTCTGTTCTCGGTGTTAAGGACATCCTGATGAAAAACTGTCTCTTGTGTTTGATAATTTATGTTATTATACATTATCTCTTTCACTCTTTTCTGATTGGCCGAAAAGTTTCGGTGAATTTTAGAAATCAGCGCCCGTGACGTCATAACTGCAGATTATACAATAATGATGTCAAGGACACTCAAGGTCACGGGTTATCGTGTCAAGTTTGTGCGCTTTGTGTTGCTTCTCGTCAGTGAAGAAGCAAAAATAATGTTCTATGTATAATAAAACAATTATTAGATTCGTTTTTGTGATATCCAGAATAACTAAGGTCTCGGTAAAGGTTGATAACCCTTACTGATAACCCTTACCTCGACCTCGATTATTCTGAATAACACAAAAACCTCATCCAATAATTGTTTTTATTATTCAAATTTCATACACTGTACGAATTCCGAGTTTGTGATTGGTTGATTTGTGCCACGTGACACTGGGTTATGACGAAACAACCGCCTTGACGTCATTATCGTGGTGTAATTGCCGTGGTGTAAATTCAATACACCACTGTCATTACACCATGGCTTCGGCTGACTCAAAGTTTGACGATTTTTGTTTGCAGTGTACTCAATTTGAATAATAAAAATGTTAACGCACTCATTGCTCGTGAATTATCGGGATTTACCTGCACTCGTTCACTAACAATGAACTCGAAATTTATAATACCGCACTCGGCGGCCTCGTGCGGTATTGAAATTTCTCGTTCATTGTTAGTGAACTCGTGCAGGTAAATCCCGATAATTCACGAGCAATGAGTGCGTTAACCTCTAAATAAACAGTGATGGTAGTGGTAATCTAAATAGTAAGCTCAATGCAGGGGTGATCAGTACGCTGTTATAGTTTAAAACTATTCTGCATACGCATGTGAACCAGCAATGTTTTGCAATACAAGAACAGGTTTAGAGAATTAAATTTGCACTCACGAGAATGTTGCTTACAAAGATGTCAACTGAACAGGCATATAGATAAAATCGAATCGCGCTAATTTTGAACTCGCGGGAAAAAAAGAAAAATGGATAATGGGGTATGAATTTGAAAGGACCGACATCTAACTATGGAGATACACCTGTACTTTTCTAGAATTCTCTTTATCTTGATTCAGTTCTTACTTTCTTCAGGCCAATCAGCTGTCGCCTGGCCACTTTTGGGCAAGTACCGTAAGATCCTTTGCCTTTGGAATACCAAGCAACCATTTGACCCTGCCTTCCAAATTTCTCTTTCTGTATTGCTTTACTGTCACTTGTGGAAAGGTGAGGGTTTTGTTTGACATCACCATCCTAAAGAAAAGAAAACATCTCATGTAATGTTTTCCAATTATGAAAACTGGGAATAGATGTAGAAAGGAAGCGCGGCATAGCTATCTGGCAAATATTCTTGTTTTGTTTTTGAAGAAAGCATTAAACACTTCTCCCTTAAAACTCAGTTCTATTGGCTTTAGTTATTCTAAGTAAATGTTATATCATTTGTATTAGTATATTGTGCTGTAATTTTAAGCTTAATAGTTAATCTGGTAATAAAGCACACTATTATTGTTTTGTTTTATGTTTTCTTGTTTGTTTGTTTGCTTTCTCGCGCAATTTCAGAACCAATGGATGCCAGGTAGTTATCAACTACGTGCACACCCTTGCAATCTTGTTTTGTTTGCGTTTTTTGTTGCTGTTGTTTTGTTTTGTTTTCCCCCTTCATTTCCAAACCAAATGGATACCAGGAGCGCGTTTCTCGAAAGACGCGGAAAATTATCGGACCCGTAAACCCCTTTTAATTCCATGATCTGTATCAAAAAACGGCGAAGTGTAGACGCCTGAAACTTCTTGTATGAAAAGCATCTCTGTTTAAGAATACTTAAACAAAACAGCTCTCTAGTCGTAGGGTTTGAGATTTTGCTGTCTTTACGGGCCCGAAAAGTGTCCGGGGCTTTCGAGCAACGGGCCCCAGGTCCTTGTTCTCTATGTGCACATGCACCTTGCACCTCATTATGATGCAATTTTGACTAAATCCGGCATTCGACTGTAAGTCCATTTTCGTGAAGTTTCACCCTTCAGGTTGATTAAAGTCCAAAATTAAACATATTTCGGGTAGCCTGCTTCTCAAATAAGTAGCTGCTAATAAGGTCATCGGCGGTTTAAAGTGCAAAAGAAATGAAAGCGTCAATTAATAATGCACTGCGTTGATCTTTCGTTTCGTTTATATACTCTCTTGAACATTGATATTTTTGAACGCAGACTCATCTGCAGAAACAGCGCTTCATAAAATATGAAACAAACTCTATAGTGGTGCATGTATGAATTTGAATCTAACCCGAATCTGACGTTTTTATTCCCATGCAGCAGCTGATAACTTACCATGGAAATATTCCGTCCTACATTTCCAATAAAGAAAAGTTTCATCTCTGGGTTGAAAAACGACGCTAAAGTCGCAACACTTGACTCGCCATGGAGGAAATGATCACATTTCGCCAACAAAAGGATGTCGATAAGAACCTGGGAACCAATCTCTATAGGACCAGTGTCGTTTGTGAACGCACCGGTAATTGGATGCTTGGAGTAGTAATTGTTTGCTCTGACAGCAGAAGTGAAAATGACCTGAAATCAAATGATTACTTACTCAATAGACGTCACACGCTGATTAAATTGAGAATCACTAGCTTGATTTCCGCGTGAAGAAAGTTTAAGAAAAGCTCCATGGCTTCCCTAATATCGGTGATGAAACAGGATGTCTCTGGTGCACCAAGCTGTTTTCAAGCACGTTCCGGTTTAAATTACTATGCAGTGAAGCAATCGATCAATGCAGCTATCCTCCCTTGGAACGCAAGGCTTTTTGACATGCTGGTACGGCTCTTTTTGCAACTTGGTTCTTTTAAAAAATAATAATAATAACTACTTTCTATCTATCTTAATGATCAAATTCTAATGATTACCTAATATCTTCCACGTAACTGAGCTCATAAAGATTATTGATACTGTTAGAAAAGAACCCAAGCCAGTATAAACAAGAAATATTTAATAATTCTTCATCGTCACACCTTATTCTTCCAAAAATGGTCCCCAAAACGAACAATATCCGTAGTGTATCACTGGCCAGGAATATTCTCTTAAGGTTCGCTCAGTGTTTCAAATACGCTTCAGCATCGTGAATCACCTCTCCATTGTGGGCAAAGTTGGTCTTCAATATCAGCGAAATGATCTGTTCGCACGCACATGGACCCCTAGAATACTGAATCCGAGCATGTTATCCAAATAAAATTGTTCACCCGTCGACAGAATGCTTTTTTGTGCGTCGCCAAAATGTTCAGTGAATGAAGTGTAGGCCATTTTCGTAATGCTGACTGTAATTTATTGGCGCCTTCTTCGTAGCCTGGCAGACGTCGTCGTTTCGTACAATCCAACAATCAAGGAGAGAGCTTTCACTGGAAAACTATGTTGAACTGTTTGATTTGCTGCGCGCTCAAAAACGCGCCAGCGAGCGATGCAGATCACGCGCAAAAACTCTAACGACGATGATGCCCCCCAAAAACAAAGGACTTTGTCAGCAACTCACCTCAGATCCCCGCATTCAAACGGCTCACAAAAAACCCCGGCCATGAATTTTGTCTGCGGGTTCGTTAGCAGAATGTTGAAAGACAATTTTTCCAGGGATTGTGTCACCTTGCGTATCCGAGCGTTTGGCAGTACGACACGTGGAATCTAAAGTGGCCAATAGCAGGGCAGCAACATCCAGCCTCTCGGCATCTAGACTGTTGGTCCGAAACAAAACGGACAATGTCCAAACGACGAACCGCTGCCCTCCTTTACAGTAATCGCAGAAAAGAATCCTTTGTGAAGTTCGTTGAGAACCAGCATGGGTTGACATTACAATGAGTCATGTTTGTGTTTTTGAATTCAGTTTCGAGACGTTATTTTTTCAGTTTATCGACTACCCCTTTGCCCTTGGTCTTTGGGTTGTCTCGTCAATGTTCATACGCCAAGGTCGAAGCAATGCAGAGCTGCACAAACTGACAGAAAACTACAAGATTGTTGAAAACCATCAACCTGATAAAAAAACGCAGCTCACAAAAACTAAAGCTGACAATGCACCCAAACCACAGGGAAATACTTTATCCGAATTCATCGCTTCGCACAGTTGACAATTGGAAGGGACGGCTCCTCGAGATTTCTTGTGGTGAGTCGGCCGATGTCAAGCCCAGATTTTACAGATGCACAAAGGTTTTTGGTGGCCTGTGTTTGCTGATTCCCGTACGTGCGGTCTTGAGAATACGTCCGGACGTTTAAGTTACTATTCCTGAAAGAAAGGGACTAAAGGTGTAGGGACAATATACTTTTACCAAGAGAAAGCCCAAGACCAAGTGCCAAACAAATGGTTTTCGCACAAAACGCAGAAATGTATTGCGCTATCTGCCTAAACACAGAGAATCCACTGACTGATTAAAAAACTGGTCAATTTTTGATTACGGCTTTTCTAAGCATGATGTTCCCAACGAAAAGGAGGAAAATTAAAAATGAAAAGAACGCGCTCGGACGGCTCTCTACTGCTGAAACGCCTTGGCGAGAACACACTGCGAATTTTGCTAAGAACTACTAAGAAAAAATATACAATAATGATTACTATGGGTACCGGGAATCTAGCTGTGAATCGAGGTTTGATTTGCTTATTGATATATTTGTACGTGTCAAATTATTTTCTTTCTTGCGGGTTTCATTCTCTAAATGTAATCAGCGCAGGAAAATTTACTTTTAAGTTTGATGCCTTTGAATTCAAGAAATAGAAAACATGTACCGTGTTTCTATCGAGTTATACAAACACGAGTGGAAAGTTTGGGAGAACGAGAAATGCTGTGGGAACACGAGCCGCAGGCGAGTGTTTCCACAGCTTTTTCGAGTTCTCCCAAACTTTCACGAATGTTTGTATAACTCGATAGAAACACGATGTACATGTTTTCTATTTCTTTTAGAAAACACCACGACGAGAAGAAGGAAAACAACTTGTTAACTTTGGATATCAAAATGTAAATTCTCTTTGCTCGCGCCATCACTACGTCAACAGCGCGCGCTAGTTCTGTGTCTCCATCGAGTTATACAAACACGATTTTTAACCAATCAGCGCGCGTGCTTTCTTAGGACTGTTTTCTGATATTTTGTTCGATCGTTTACATTTTACTGTTTAAACTGTTAGAGATTTTGGCGCATTAATTGTTCTAGTGGGTTAAGCTGGGGAAAACGGCGAGCGAAATTTCCACGTCAGTACTAAACCGGCTGGGGGTAGCCCTGAGGGCATTAGTGTAGTGGTTCAGCCTCTAAAAAGGCATTCGAGCTAGGAGATCACGTCAACTTCACAAGCTAGACAAAAACAATTGTATCCTTATTAAGGTTACTTCAAAACCTTCGCGGGGGACACATGGCCGATTTTTTTCTTTGGCAAGAAAAATGATGAAAGGTACGTCGGGTAAGGTATCAATTCCCGAAAAAAAAAATGTAAGTAAAACATTAACAACCCACGCGAGTAATGGAGAAAAAAGAGGTTTTTAATAAAAGTTAACTGACACCGACAAAGGTGTCCTATAAGCCTTTAAGTCATTGTCTACCCAGCTACCTCCGAGTCGGCAAAATGACTCGCTATTTCAACAGCAATTAGCTTTTTCTGTTTCCGCTCAATCGTGGTCACGCTTTCAAAACCAAATCGCTTCGTAGGCTTGAAACACGCTAGAACGGAAGAAAAGTCACTTGGATCACACAGCGCTCAAAACAAAGGCCAGGACCCAAAAAAGACCACGGCAAAAAACGTATGCGCCTCGGAAACGTGACTGCGACCACTATCGCTATCCTCGCGAAGCTCAAGTTTGCATACTGTGAAACTGCTTGGGGTTCTAGTTATTTACATTGGCTCGCGCGCTTTTGCAAAGTTGGACACATTCCACATCGTGAAGGCGTGATATGCGTGTAAAATCTTTAGAAGGCGAAAACTCGCACTCGTATTTCCAACCTCGTTCCCAGGGTCTCTCATCTTACCGCCCCCTGATGCGAGCGAGGAGAGACCCTGGCACACACTGGTCACGTGTCTCCCAGAATCTGGGAGATGACAATTAACTTATTGAAGGGAAGGGTGGTCTAGTAATAATTTTGTCTATACTTAATCTACGGGATTGCGGGATGTAGTTGTCGCCAAAATAAACCAGGAGCGATACGACGCTCTTATTCTGCAAATGCCGGCGAAAACCTCATCCATCATCTGATAAGGAATATCAAAGTTGCTGTAGGTTGTGTGGTTTAATTAAGGACGTTACATATTGTAAAAATCTCCTCAACAAGGCGAATGAAGAATTGCACGTTACGGCCCAGGTTGTGTATGGAAGATCTTCGACTCATCTGATCATTACCTCGGAATGAATTAAAACCAGGTCTACTGTGTAGGTCTTGTGAACGGCGATAAAACAGTTTTATTCAAGACCTTGATCACTGAAAGCCAAAGTTACTTCGAGAGGCGCGAAAGAGTGAAAAGATTTATTGGTGTCACCGCGCCGTCGGCTCCCTTAACTTTGCAGAGCGCGAACGACTCTTTGCGGTCTGCATTTCGCCGTGCTTTCTCATATCAAAGAACTAAATTTATCTTCGACCGAAAGAAGGCTACAAAGAGAAAAAAAATATTATGTCAATAAATCAGTGAACATGACTCCAACGGTTTGTGAGAATTGTGCACTCTTTTAATTTTCGTTCTCTGAAAGACTCTTGACCTTTCGTTGCTTCACGCGCGGTGTTTCTGAGAAAAGGAAACATCTGCCCTGTTAAGCGAAATGGAAATTATAAGTATAGTGGAGTCGTTTGACTGTGTTATAGCATATTTTTGAAGTCTTAGGTCGGCATCGTTTCCGATGTTAACTGCATGTCGTTTTGTCAGAGTTTGACACCTCTGTAATTTGCCATACCTTGCTTATACTTTGACTACTTTGTTTATGCTCGCCGTTCTATTGCAAGACATGTTTTGAGGTTTTTAGTATTATTTCTCCAAGGACAAAGATTAAGATGTTCCGTGAAAATAATGCTTACTTTGATTCTATGTTGTGACGCTGGGACCGGATATTTGATTGGAACTGAAGGCACAGTGTGTTGCTTCTTGATCACGGATATTATATTATCTTTTTCCAACCAGCTTTTCTTCCGAGACTGCCGTAGCTTTACTTCGAGAAAGCTATACAATTTTCTAGAAACATTGTTATGTTTTTTTGCATCAGTCTGAATATTCGAAATTTCATCCTGAAGGCTAAGTACTGCTAAACATCGCGGGTAATGTCAGTGGCAGCACAGCGCGATACTTTGAATTCGACCGCGACAAAGCTCAACGCGACAAATTGCCTGATTACAGAGGACCCCTCCCTGATGTTCTCAATTGTCAAAGCGGCACGTGACCAGCGTGTGCCAGGGTCTCTCCTCGCTCGCCTCAGGGGCGGTAAGATGAGAGACCCTGGGAACG
>JAHPZR010053835.1:32500-45148 GCA_019787425.1 Platygyra sinensis | reverse complement strand
CTTTCATACACTGTACGAATTCCGATTCTCTGGTTGGTTGATTTGTGCCACGTGACACTGAGTTGTGACGAAACAACCTCCTTGACGTCATTATCGTGGTGTAATAGCCGTGGTGCAAATTCTATACACCACTGTCATTACACCATGGCTTCGGCTGACTCAAAGTTTGGCGATTTTTGTTTGCAGTGTATTCAATTTGAATAATAAAAATGTTAACGCACTCATTGCTCGTGAATTATCGGGATTTACCTGCACTCGTTCACTAACAATGAACTCGAAATTTTCAATACCGCACTCGGCGGCCTCGTGGGGTATTGAAATTTCTCGTTCATTGTTAGTGAACTCGTGCAGGTAAATCGCGATAATTCACTCGCTGAGTGCGTTAACCTGTAAATAAACGAGAAGACGATGTTAATTCGTCTCATCTGGAATATGGAAACATGTTCAACAAAATGACTAAGCCAGGTGTTTCAGTTCATTTTAATTTATTGATTCATTTGCTACCAAGCGCAACTTTCTCGTATCCCAAGCCCGCCGGCCCTTTACGATGTTGGACTTGCGCGAGTAAAGGCTCTTGGCTTCAGAGCACGCTACTTGTGCCCGACGTGCGCACGTGTTGCTACTCGCTTCTTAGGGGTAACCATAATCTCGTTCCTGGATTCTTCGGCCACCTGAAAACTTTACATGGTTCCTTTCTTGATCAAATCCAAAAATTTCAATTCGAGGACGCAGAGAACCCCGAAGATTCCCGAAGAATCCCGTGGTCAAGACCTGCAGAGGTAATCAGTGTTCGTCTTTTACCTCAGCCTATACGGTGAAAACTCAGCAACTCATATATTAAAACAAATAGTGATTGTGCATGATCCGTGATTTGAAGGGCGCACGCTTTACAACCAAGCATTCAAACCCGTCACTTTCGCAGCGCGCTTATCTCTTTCTCGTAGTCGACGATCCCCATAATCCACCGCGCTCTCCACAAAATCATCACATTTTGTTCGCTGTCCAGACCTTGTCAACTTGCTTCAAATGTCTTGAGATAAAGAACACCAAAGAGCGAGGTGATTAGCCAAGCTGTGCACAGCCACCAGACCATGTACGACATGACTCCCTCAAACAGCGCCGGCGTCAGTAAGCCGCGGAGACTGAGCGCAGCTTCTCTTGTACTGTTTGATATCAATGAGGAGTACTGGATACGAGAGACACCCACTGGGTTACTATTCCAATCAGTACAACCTAAAAAAAGCCAGGAAACAAGATTAGTGTCATGACTAAAGTAAGCATTTCACACTGTTCTTTTCTGTTTTTATTTTGAGCAAACGGTAATCATGTACACAAAGAATAATAAAAAGGGATTTTAAAAAATTGAACAAAAACAGATATAGCTTCCACAATCCCTCCGCACAGCAGTGCGAATTACTGTTCAAAAGTTTATATGTGCACATTGATTATGTGAACAGAGTTATTACTGTAAGCTGCTAGATTAAGCCATCGTGTTTCGGGTTATTCTACTTAGTGATAGTCACAGGAATGCAGTGGTTAACAAGGGGGCCCATGTTTTACTGATTCCAATTTTGTTACGCACTAGTTTCACCAGCCGTTATTTAGTGTAACCCCGCCCGCAACGCTTTCTTTGCAGCGATTACTGCGAAATGTAGAACTTGACTCTACTCAATTTGTGCGACGTTTATTGCGACAACAACGTTGCGAGACACGTTCACTTCAAAGCAGGTCAATCATGGAACTTCACATGAGACGAACTAAATTGCAATTTGAGTGGATCCAAACTGGTGAAGCTCGACCGTTGTGTCAAATGTCGAACTTAATTCGAATTAAGATTGACCAACACGTTTTATCTGTCTGCTTCAAATTCGGTTGAGTCCAAAGTCGACCTTACAATGAACTTAAATCACTTGGTTTAATTCGCCTCGTAAAGTTCGACGTTTGATCTCGGCCTTAAGCTGGACAGGTTTTCACGCACGAACCTGTGTCGCAAAAAATCGCCCGGCAAGTTGCAAGTAAAACTACCCAGTGTAACAACGCCTTATATCGGAAATTCGCTGTATGAATTGTGAACCTACCGAGTGTACGCAGCGTCAAAACAGAGAACAGGAGAAGAATAGTGGGAGCCAGATATTGAAGAGCAGCCGCTGACAAGTAATAGAACACCCGGGCGACCTGTATAACAATAAGAACACAGCGTGAATTCCTCTCAGTTTGATCAGACACAATTTTAATACCTAGATTTGCTCATATAATCTCACAGAGCTTAAGCATTGCCGAGAGCCACGGTAAGGGCAACATGCAGTAAAAAGCAAATTTACATTTAAATTGAAAATCTCGAAATTATCGAGATCTACTTAATGTAACTTGCTCTTACTGAACGTTACACCGACAGCGTTCCATTCCAATCTTGTTTTGGGAAAGAACGGATAAGAAATTCACACCAAGAGGTCTAAAAAAACGTGCCGAGACATTATGCGATTGCTGATTAAGGACTTAAATGGTCACCGCAGTTATACAAACAACTTGAGCAGCTGTGATATATAAAAGCCTGAAAAAAATTCAGGCCCACGCCCTTCGCGCTTGCGCAATAAAAGGCTGGTTTTCACTAGCGCATAAACATAAGCATAGCCGACACACGCAGACGCAGTAAAATGTTGACAATTAGCAACTTTTATTAGCAAAATTTCCATCAAAAGGCGCTAATTATCAACATCTTAGTTTATGTATGTATGTTGTGTATGTATGTCTGCGTATGCCGACTTACGCTTATGCTTATGCGTTAGTGAGAACCACGCTTAAATCGAAGGGGTGAAAACTCCGCCTGCAACTTAAAGTGCGAAGCTCAAACTCGGTTAGTAAAAGGTACAGACTGCGACCAAAAAAGTACTTAAAGATTTCGTACTGGTTGCCACAACGGACACGAATGACACCAGTGGGAAATTGAAGGACATGTTCACCTTGCGTTGCAATTCCACGTTGGTGATTCTTCCAGTCTCTTTCTTCATCTTTTCTATCCTCTGGTGAGCCATGTCTAAGTAAGACTGAAGATGTCGCCACACCAAACTCAACCGCAGAACACAGAACAACAGGAGCAGGACAAAACGAAAGTTGGAGTAGCCTTTCTCTGTTAATCTGAAATGAAAGGGTATCGGGTGAGCTCTGACAATTAGGAGAACCGAATCATAGAAACAGCAACCGTACTGAACACAATAATGAAATAACCACCTACAACATTTACGTTTCTGGAAGTGGAGCGTAGTGGAGGAGCTGTGTGAGGAGTTGTGCAAGGAACCCAAGCATCTAGGGTCTACTACAGTGGAACCGCCGCTGATAGCAACCTCACTACAATGGTCACTTCTTCGCCCTGGCAGACAGTCAGTGCAATCACTCTTACATGAACCTCTCTACAACGGCAAGTCTGCCACTAAAGCGCGTCCCAACTGCCAACTGAAATAACCTCTCAACAACGACCAGTTAATCATGAAACTGCTCATCATTGGTCTATGTTTCTGTTTGGTTTCTGTTTTATCGATACATGTTTTGATCGTGTTTCGTATATACACGCTACAATAATAATTTCTTTAAAGACAAAAATTTTGCACCCCCTCCCCGCCCCGAAAAAATACAAGTGTCATATTACACTCCTTCCTCACCATAACGGGCAACTCTCCACAACTGCAACTTTCCTGTCCCAGTGTGGTGATGGCCGTTGCGGAGAAGTTCGGCTGTAGTTATCAACACCTTACCATAATTTCGACCCGGCTGTACTCTATTATTAATAATTTCAGAACTCTGTAATGGAGACAGGGAGGGTCAATGTTGAGCATCATCATGTCTTACATGTCATTTACAATGACATTTATTGTAAACGAACCAAGAAAACTTGTCACTTACACAGGTTCTGCTTGCTTGTCATCACTGTCATCATTCCAGGAACCGGCCATCAAGGGTCCTTGGACGATGGGCGTCACCCATAACAGGACAAGAAACAAAGGGGCCAAGAAGTTTACATGGAGAAGGACCCTAGGAGAACATTCAACAAAGAAGAAGAAGACAACTTTCATTGCTGAACAATATTAAATACTAAAGTACACCGCGGCTTTAGCTATGATTTTTAACGTATCTAGAGAGTGCTTTTTCTGTGACATGAACATGGCCCTAGCCAGGAAAAAATATGACTGAAAAATTACTAACCACTTATTAACCGAGAGTGAGGTCATTACAGGGAAATCTTAGACCGAGGCCATCGCTCGGTCAATATATCAAGGCCGAGGTCTTGAATTTCCCTGTAATGACTGAACGAACGAGGCTAATACAACAAAAACACCGGAAGTAATTTTCCACATCCGTCTGCGCGCGGTATGCCTCTCTTCGTCGCCCATACTAAAGAAGTATCTGTATGCTAGTTTTTCTTTCAGTTATTGAAAATATAGTTGCACTTTGTCCATATTTTTGTTGTGTTCGCCCACGCGCTCGTAGCTTTTACTCACAACTCAAAAGAGCCGTCGAGTCGAGAAAAATTTTTATAATGCCCGGTCATTATAAGAAAATCTTGCCCGCTCAGCAGCCAATCAAAGAACGCGTGCTATTGCAGCCATATAGTAATGAAAAATATTTAGGATTTTATTATGTATTTTAGTATAATTACCGTAGTCTATGTGAATCCGTGAATTTGATGGCTATATTACCGTTCCTATCTGCTGATAGTCAACAGTTACGCATCAGTGCACATCGCACATCACGTTTAAACCTAATGTACATAATAAAACGTTCTTTTCTACGCGTACTGACATTTTTTCTTTTATGCAATGAGACTACGGTAAATTCAGCTAAAACAATTAGACTACTCGCCTCGTTTCTTACGGCCCACCCTTGGCCTACCATGATATGGCAATGGGCCAGAATCAAACCCAGGCCTCATTGGTGGGAGGCAAGCGCTCTTACCACTGCGACATCCTCGCCCCCCAAGCAAGCAACGACTACAGCAGTGTTTCATTACGGTGATTTCACTTACAACATGATGCGAGTCTCTTTGCAGTAGAACAGTGAATCCAGATACATATTGGCAAGCCGCATGCCTGGAAAACTAAGAAAAGCTCCGAGTACAGCAGACGCCACGGCGAGAAATAGTTTGAACATCCATTTGGGAGCAGGACCTCTGAAAACAAAAAAACTAACAGTTGCTTAAAGAACTGGATCCATCTTGAGCTTTCTTAAGTCGCTTTCTGGGATTCATGATTTTGACGAGTTTTTTTTTTTTTTACAGTAGACATACAACTCAGACAAAACTTACTGCTACACGAAAAAAAAAATCCCACCTGGAGGAAAGTCCCTGCTTTTCCATGAACTCGGTGGCCTTCTCGGAAAATGTTTCGTAACCTACGAAATAAAACGAACTAAAATTCTAACTAAGATTACTGCAAACTTTTTAGTGAATGGTGAATTGGACAATTTAACATCTTAATTTACACTCGACAGATTTGATTGGCTAGTTCAGATAAAAGCCGGCACAAAGTTGTCAAAATGTTGTCACATAGATGTACCTCTTACTAACCTAGCTCGAGAGCCGTGTAAGTTACGGACCGAGCTCTTTTCCCCATCAAATTATGGCCCAAGGCGCGAAGTGCGCGGGCAATGAAATCAGAGGGGGAAAAGGAGAATCCGTAACCCACAGCAGGGACCGAAAAAACGAGGTTAGTAAGATATTTATTATATCTCTACTGTGTGTCTGACGGGTTTGGAAACGACTTCTATTCACGCGGAACGGCTTCAAATTTCTGACGCACCTCGAAAGCAAAACGAGTCAATTTGAAATCTGAAATCGGTGTTGCAGCTTCTAATACTGTAACACAATTTTAGAAGTAATAGCGAAAATCCCAAACTTTTACTTCTTTTAAAAGTTAAAGAACACTTGGCGATAAACCATGAAATATTTTGGCAACAAAAACAACTCTAAGTTTTAGCGGGCCATACAGCAGAGTACAGCCCGCTAAATTGACCAATCACAGTGCTCGTCACTAACTGAGAGATACATGTATAATCAAACCAAATAAAAAACGTTCTCAAGTGGCCAAGGTACGGTGTGTAGCACTGTAACGTTATACAAATGTACAATGCTCATAACTATTATTTTTAAAAAGTTTCATCACTAGCCTTTATCAAGTCCAAAGTCCAGAAGAGACTCATCAATCACAAGAACAGCCATAGCCACCACGAAAAAGAACAAACCGAATGTCAGACACATTGAACGCTCGCCAGTGTCATCCCCTCTCCAATAAGCCGCCGCCAGAGAATATAAAACCTTACTGAACTTAATGAAGGAACACAAACCGTAAGAACTCATAAGGAAGGTCAAGAGATTACTTGAATGTTTCACTGTAGTTTAATTCCGCTGGCCTTGATATGGCCTTGAGTGGTCAATTAAGATACAGTTGAGCCTCCACTAACAGCCACTTCTCTACAAGAACTACACTTTGTGCTGGCAGACAGTCCATAATAATCCCTCCACAAGGCCACTAAAGCGACAACGGCTAGTATATCAATGACGGACGAAGGGTATTGATACAAAACCCCGCTTTGTTATTGTGAAGAGTCACGAAACTTGACCCGTATAATGCGTTTTTGGTCGCTGTTTCTGTTTGGTTTCTCTTTAAATGACATACAGATGTATTTTGAAGTATTCATATCCTATAATAAGCATTTTTGCCGAGATAAATGTTGCACCCCCCCCCCCCCCCCCGCCTTAAAAAGCAGGTGTCATAATTACATCCCTAAACCCCCATAACGGCTACTTCTCTTCAACAGCCACTTTCTTCTGTCCCCAAGTGGCCACTGGAGGGAGGTTCAACTGTCTTTTGTTCATTAAAAAATTACAAGAGTTACTTTATAAAAAAAGGAACTTGCTGCAAGAAGACTCAGTTTGTGCTGATCGTTCAAGTGCTAATCTTTTGGCAAAGCAAAGCAGGGAATATGATGCAGGAGCTACGTTTTGTCTAATATTTCTGCTAAAACCATGCTGATGAAAAACAACTTGAGAAATGTTGAAAGCAAGCAGTGCCAATTTTCCTCTAAAACCTAGTGAAACCAACCAAAGGGAAAGTAACCTGCGATCATACCCTCCCTCCTTCTCCCCTTCAGAAAAAAAAAACGCCTCATTGCAGGTTAAAGGGAAAGGTACATTTAGTTTAAGTGACTTGTGTAATCACTACTAATGACCTGTTTTTGATTGATCATGCATATGATGGGTTTTTCTCTACCATACAGTACAACAAAGTTTAATACGGGGAGACTCTGCCCCGAGGTCCAACCCCGTACCCTTTTATATACCATTTTGGCAGAAAAGGTACTCCTTTTATATACCCTTTATTGAAAAAAGGTACCCCTTTCACATACCTACTTTAGGAAGTCTTGTTCTCAATTTCATGTAGTGCTTAATAAAGAAACTGATAAAGCCGTAAGGGGCGTCTATTCGAAATATTATAATTAAAGGCCCTTTTAAATACCTCAATGACCAATTTCCCTACCCTTTTATTTACCTCAACTTGTGAAATCTCTACCCTTTTATATACCTGAAGCCTGAAAAAGGTACCCCTTTCAGGCGGAGCCTCCCGGTATAGGCCATTATAGGGAGTACCCCCGCCCCCCCTGCATTCAATTTCCTTTTAAGGATGTTCCAGCACATTAGAACCTGCATTGCAAGCTAGTTTGAGTCTGATACCAAGAATAGGAATATATGAATGGTATATGAGAAAAAACACATTACATCTCACATGTTAACTATTGGAATCTTGGCACACTGCTGACACTAATCAAGCAGATAACATCTCCAAGATGTTGCCAAAATAATAGTTCTATTCTTTTAGCCAGTGCATTTTTTCCCTTTTTACCATTTTATAATGTTTTTACATCTTCATTTTGTAGATATTTCAATCTCATGCATTTGCAGGTTTTTAAAGGCTTTAGTCTGAAAGCAGAAAGCTTACATTTTTTCTTAAATAACCAGAGTACGCCTTTTTTTTGAATGCGCTTCCAAAATCTGGTTACTCTTCTATTTTTAATCGTAAAAAGTTATTGATCTCCAGCAAAGGATACAGTGCAAAGAAGATGACAAGGCAGTTCCACACCAACCCCAGGTTGAGTTCTTGAGTGTAGATTTCAGGTAAAAAGAATGCAAAGATTTCAACAAAACCATTTATAACAGCTGCACAGAAGGAGAAATCAACCAGCCATTTGTAATCATTGTAAAGGAACTGGGGGAATAAGTCAATCTCTTCAATCTGAAATAATAGACACAAAGAAATCATTATAACAAGCTGTTTTATTCTGGGCCACCAGATGTATTCTTAGATATTCAGTATTTTATTGTTTAAGAGGAAAAATTTATGACACCATCAATTGTCTCATTTGCATAATACTAAAATGTAAATACTCAGCTTAAACAAAAAAAGATATTCCAAAAAAAAAAAGGCCATTCTTCTTAAATTTGTAAGCTTTTCAAATAAGCACCAACTATGTTTTACTTCATGGGAATTTTAAAGACATACATGAAGCTTAATTGGAATTTTCAGAGGGGTGGAGGTGGGGGGAGGCGGGGGGGAGTGTCTCATAAAATATTCCTTCCATGGGGGAAGAATGGATATTTTCTGGAACTACAGATTGTATTGACATACCGTAGCCTTGTCTAGCTGAACATCAATACTGCAGGGCACTGTAAATGTCTTGACTTCCTCACCATTACTTCCAACAGCTGCTGCATTACTTTGCCTCTTTCTAATGCAAGAAAAATACAATGTAGTACTTTATTATTAATAATTATTGAGAGCCCAATGACAAATTACAAAGTAAATTAAGAAATAAATGCCCAAACAGCAATGATTCTTGTTTGTTTGAAGTTGGTCTCTCTGTGCTGGGTCACGTGCGTCCGAGCTGGGCAGATGTGTGCTTGAGCGCTCCTAAAATTTTACCAAACCTTGCTCTACTTGTCTTACTTGTGTAGTTTTGTGTAGTTTATTATGTCAGGAACTGAGCAATTACAAAAAGAAAATCAATCTTTACGCAACGAAATTGCTGATTTAAAGGAGAAAATGCAAAAGATTTCTGAAAACTTGGAGAAGTTGACTAATAATACTTTTTTTTCTTTTTTTTGTAAATAACCAAGTTTTTCGTAAATTGTGTTTTTCTACTTAGTATGAAAAATATAGCTCCGAGTAGTTTTGCAGTCTTTAATTATTAGCTAATAGATATTTGTCAATATTAAGTCTTTTTGTAATCTGTACCTTTAATTTGTTAAACTAACTGCTGTTGTGTAAGTTTGTCTTTTAATAGGTGTGTTCTTGTATTTGGCTTGCCCCGCCTCGATTAGCTTAGCTATTTGAGGGGTAGGCCATCCATTAACTATTGTTATTTGGTTTAATAAAGTTGTTGTTGTTGTTGTTGCTGGGTTGTGTGATTTTAATGATTTTTACTCACTTCAAAGTATTTTGCAGTTCATCTGTTCAGTAACTAAAAACATGCCCTGTGGTATGCAACTGAAAATTTCTACAAAAAGGAGGAGCATGCTGCCGGGTGACGAAGAAGCTCTATACAGACTCGCTTACCTTGCATCTGTAGGAGCTGCTCTTTTTCCTTTAATACCTTTGCTTGTCGCAGCAGAGTTCTTTCCAATCAGTCCTTTAAGTTCTTCATCAGTTGGATGAAGATATCTAACAAGGCTATACATCAGGAAAAGAAATTAATAAGAAACAGAAAACATGTATTCATTTCTATCAAGTTACAAGTAAAAAAACACAAGTGGAAGCCTGGGAGAATGAGAAATGCTGTGGGAACACAAGCTAGCAGGCAAGTGTTTCCAGAGCTTTTTTGAGTTCTCGCAAACTTCCACTTGTACATGTAAGTGTTTCAGTCTCTTAAACAGTTAGAAGACCAAGCTCAAGCCCAAGCTCTCTCATAGATATAGAGAGCGAATCCTCTTCATAGACTCTTCGAAAATGCCAAGAAGAGGCTCTCATTTTGTTAACAAGGGTACACTGCTACGCTACTCACTCTCTATCACAGAATAGATAATTAGTAATGTCAGCCAATCAGAGAATGGCATTTGTGATAGAACACTAGTAGATTTATACTAAAATTCATAAGAACAACAAAGAACATGTTTTCTCTTTCTTTTAGAAAAATTCCACAATGAAAAGAAAACAACCTGCTTACTTTGACCATCAAAATGTAAATTCACTTTGCTCATGCCACCACTCTGTCAACAGCTGTGACAGTTCTGTGTTTCTATCATGTTAAAAAGACACGATTTTAAACCAAACACTGCATACATTTTCTTTGGCCTATTTTCAAAATGTCACTCACATTTTAGAAAATCAGTGAATTGCATACTTCAGGATTCAAAGCTGAGCCTGGTCATGAATATTATATTTGTACAAGCCTGATTTGTCATACATACAGTACGAAGGTAACAGTTTTCTTCATTGTTATTTATACAACATTTCCTTGTTAAAATTACATTAATTTTTTAGTTGACAAGTTTTGAAAATGAGGATCAGAGGCAAGGCCTAAAACTCACGAAAACTAACTTAGGAAAGGAAAATTTTTAAAACTTGTCATCTCTTTACTAAAATCAAAACGCAGATAGTTGCTGCTACACATTATACATACAATGTATGTAAGCAGAGCAGTTCTTTCTTCAGGGTGACTATACAGTGTACCAAGTAAATTAACTTACTGTTCATTACAAAGAATCCATCTTGCTAAGGAGATGAATGGAGAGAACTTCTGTAACATGGTTGCCATAACAACACTGAGTACAAACTGGACTCCAAACAGTGCCTGAAAAACAAAAAAAATTAAGTCACAAGAATTTTAGTACTTAAATGTAAGCATATAACGTTGTTTTGATTTCAGGAAAGGAGAAGCCATTTAAAGCTGGTTTTAAAGGAACCTAATATTTAATAAACATGAGAGATGCCATTCTGTTACATTTCCAATTAAAATTAGATGCCCAGTGAGGTATTTTTTTATGAAATTTGAGAGGTGGTAGAAAAAAATGTAACACATGCACCCTTAAGTGTTTGATACTTTTTTGCAATCAAAATGGTTCACTTTACATCAATAGCTCCACTACTATACTAGCACAGATTTGTGAATCTGACCAAAGAAATTGCCCTAAGGTTAAAGTTTCAACCCTTAATTTAGAGCGCATTCTTTTAGGATGACCTGGATCAGAATCAATTATCAAAGATCACTCAGATCATGATTCATCAAAGGAACCGATGAGTCCACCCTAGGCATGGAGTCATTGACTCTTTTCATGAACCTTGGTCGTGTTTCCACAAGTGGTTTTTCAGGTCGCTTAGTGAGTGACAACCGGAAACCCCATGGAAACAGTTACTTTTCCAACTTGCTTAAAATAACCAAGTTGGAAAACTTCAATCAATGGAATTCTCATTAAATTTAAGCCACCAAACCAAAACAGCTTAAGCGAGTTGGTAATTAAGTTCAGCCAATGAGGAGTTTCTTGCAGATATTCATCTGAAAGGGCTGCCAAATCAAAAAATACAATGGCTACCCACTGCTCCACTAGAATCACCTGCAGACAAATAAACTGGAATGTTTGCTTAGACATATCTGCATCCTGGTTTTAAAAACATGTTCTCAAACCAGAATTGTGACCTTTCGAGCACCCGGTCAATTTTCCTTCTCTGGTATATTTTTGTCTGCAAATAGTAAAAATACACCTCCATTACTGTTCTCCTGCCCTAAGTGCAAGCAATTGCATCCTTTGCTGAAATTGGTTCCTTCGTCAAATGCAAATTAATCACATAACAACCATAATTGTAATATAAAAAAAACATTTTAAAAAGCTTTGTTTGGATCTCCCGCTATATTATTCAAACTGATTCACTCGCCAGCGTGCTCTGCTCAAATTATGTCACTGAAATATAATCTTACTCATTAAAACACCTATCATTTAATGTCGTTTAACAGAGTCTGTAAACAAAACACCTTCAGAAATGTTAAGCGAGATAACAGTTACGAGTCGTGAAAACACAGCCTTTGAGTGATCAAGGATAATTGATGCTTATCATTCTTTTTCACATAAGAGTCTCCCCCTTCCCTAAAGCTGAAATTCTCCACCTAAAAGATACTAATTTGATAAATTCAACTAAAAAATGAAAGTCAGTCAACCAACAACTTAAGGTAGACATTTTTACATTGTTGGTCAACATAAACATTATAATTTGGTTTTATCAGCTGGGTTGATAATGTGCATTGGGATTCAGAAGCTGACGTTTCGAGCAATTAGCCCTTTGTCCTAGTGAATCGATGAATTGTGGGTTGTGTGTGGTTTTTTGTAATCAGCATGCAGGTTGGTTCCAGAAAAGAATTTACTTTCCAATACTGATTTTCTTCTCCAGCAGTGAAGGATTCCCAAAGTATCAATCAGCTTCCAAAAGACACAAGCTAGGAAGAGCTTGCTATTTTGTACAGCAAGCGATTTTGTTACAAATAAAAACATAATTAGTGAAAAAATAATAATTTTAACAAAAATGAGATGCGACAAAATAAAACTTGCTTGTACATATATGACGTTATTTAAGCTCATTACGCTCGCAAACTACTGTTGAATTAGCGTGACTTTTT